>WJFB01000457.1:0-61971 GCA_009870185.1 Pygmarrhopalites habei
CATAGCATGAATAATTCACAAAACTACTCATAATTACCATACTGCACATAGGGAGAAGAGAAAAAGTGGAAGAAGTTACTGTGGCGCCATGTGCGGAATTTGGCCCAATCATTGCCCAAATATATTAAATCGTCAAAAGGAGTGCTTACACCAGCTGATAATACATCGTGGTGTGCCTGGCCAGCAGACAAGCGACCGAGTAAATTAATTTTTTGAGGGTTTTAACAGAGTATTTGTCACCAATTTAATTACGAACAAAGTTAATTTTAATTAGGATGGATGAAATATCGGACCAAGAAAAAGTAAGTCATATTTTTGATCGTATTTTATCCGGTAATTAATATTTATTGTGCCACAGGTTTGTTCACATTTGTTATGTTTCAATGTTTTGGGGAAAAAAAGTTTGTAAATAAAAAAATGAAAGAGAAGAATTAAAATAATTGAAAGTGTGGTATTATTATTAATTTGACAGGTTCGTATCGTGTCGGATTTTATTTTACACTCACCACCTGGAGAATTCAATGAAGTTTTTAATGGTGAGTCATATGACGATAAAAAATTCTTGTGGGGCGTTTACCGTCATTTTATTTATTTAAAGAGATTACTACACAGTGAACTGTCATTCATGACAATATTTGAATTTAATTGATTGATTAATCTTTAACTTTATTTTAGATGTGAGGACTTTGCTAAATAATGATACCCTGATCAAAGAAGGTGCTTCAAGTGCTTTTGGTAAGTTTAATATTCTCTTTTTAAAAAAAGATAAACAATTATTATGGTTTGTATTCTATAAAGCTAAATTGGTACATAGTTATGTATTTCATTTGTGTGTTGGTATTTTTAAAATTAAAATTATTTGTCGAAATGTAGAGCAATACAATAAGGACCAGTTAACACCGTGTCGTGTACAAGGGTCTGATCACCAAGTGCTGATCACCGAGCACAATGATGTGGGCTCAGGTCGATTTTATGATCCGCGAACAAAGCAATCCTTCAAATATGATCACTTAAAGAAGGAAGCCTCCGACTTCCAGGTTAGTACAAATTAATTCATACTGTATTACACAAGTAAATGTCAATACAGTGTCGGCTTCATTTTGTTTGTAAATAAAAAATATCTAATCATGTTTCAATTTGTTTTTAAAATTATAATTAGCCATGGGAAGTTGACAGAAAGTGTGAACCTTGGCGTTCTTCCCTTGAGTCCGATTTTGGAAATTATGTGTCGCAACACTATCCACACGGAGTATTCTCAGTTTTTTCTCGTTCCTCAGGAAATATTGTCACATTAGTCGCTTGCATTGAGGACCATCAATTCCAGCCTAAAAACTTTTGGTAATTACTTTGACTACTGTGATTCATACTTATCTAGTACATAGATGAATGGTTACTTAATAATTTTTTAAAAAATATTTTCTCTAGGAATGGTCGCTGGAGATCTCAATGGATGATAAGCTTTGACCCAACAGCAATAGGCGACAGTGTAGAGTTAAAAGGAGTAATTAAAGTTCAAGTTCATTACTATGAGGACGGTAACGTTCAGTTGGTTAGCTCGAAAGACGTTAAGCACAACATTACGATAGCAAACGACACTGACTTTGCATCCGAATTCACGAGACTCGTAGAAGCTGCCGAAAGTGAGTATCACAACGCTTTAGGTAAGTTGACTGAAATCAAAAATCAATTAATATCCAAATAATTTATGAGGATAATCAATCCAAATTGTTTTACACAAAAGAAAACAATGTTTTAACCCCATTTCTTCTTTCTTAGGTGAAAATTATCAGACAATGTCTGAAACGACTTTTAAGGCCTTGAGACGCCAGTTACCGGTAACCCGAACTAAGATAGATTGGAACAAAATTGTTTCGTATTCCATTGGCAAAGAACTTCGTTCTCAATGATATTGAAAAACAAAAACTTTCCAGCTACGATTATTATATTGTTGTTGTTATTTACTACTACTATACTACTTCTACTTTATGATACTACTACAATTTCTTCGATTGGGATGAAGCTCAGAAAGTATTTCATGTTTCTTTTTTTTTCATTCAGAGGTATCACTCACAATTTTGAAACTGTGAGTGATTTTCGTATATATATAAAAATGATATATATCTATACTATATATACAACATATTATATATTGTATCTACATGCTTAAGGCATATTATATAAAACCAAATACAATTAGATTTTTATTAACCACCTATAATAATAACAATAACAATATCCTATATATTATATCAAAAATTATATGTCTTTGAAAGAAATGAGAAAACAAAACCTACACCGAAAAATATATTAACGTAATCATGAAAAATGGAGAGAGAGAATGTGTGTGTGTCGTCAACAACAAATTCAAATTTATACAAGAGTGAATTACTGAACGTTTACTAAAAAAATACTGATTGTGAATGTAGAAATGAGAGAATGAAAGACAGAGATAGAGAGGAAGTATAATATTATGTTATTCCCAAGAAAAAGAATACAAAAGAGAAAATTTCTTTCTGCGTCTCCCTCCCCCGCTTCCTCCTTTTTTCCAGCAATACGAAATCTACCTATTCACACAAAATCTTCCATGCTTAAAGAAAGATAATTTATGACGTTTACAACATTATAATATATATTATATCATTAGAACTACTACAATGTATATCATGCTATATTATTATAATTTACATTAAATTGTACAAGGATGAGAGAATAAATTATTATAAAAATAATTGCGAAACTGGCTATAATACCTAAAACAGATCAAAGTGGTTTCGTTCATTCTGGTTCATTCGTTTTGTATTTAATTTTTCACTTATTCTGACTCATACACACACACGTTACATACACTCACAAAGTTAATCCAATAAAACTACCTAAATACTGAATACCTTATGTGGTACTCGTAACGTTACGCATAATGTGATGAAGTGATGATACATCAGGAGGTAATGTGAGTATAATGTGTTTTTTTAGGTATTGTAATACAATTTTCTTTTGTTTTTGCCAATTTCATGACTACTACTGTTTCAGACAGCCACTGACTGAGAGTGTGTGCAAAAAAGGATGCCAGAAAGAATGACGCCAAGGAGTGTCATTTGTTGACTTTTCGTATATGGTATAATATATCCTCCTCACACACACACACATGCACACCTCGTCTCGTCCTGTTGTGGGTAATATAATATAATCTTCCTTGTTGCATACTCATAGCAAAGCAATTTCAATTTCATCCGGCTTCCACTCTGAGTGTGACTGTGTGTGAGTGAAGGAAAGAGAAGTACTTACCATGTAATGTACAATAATAACATTGTGTGTTGATGGTGGTGGTGGAGACTACAGACTGTAGACCAACACACATTAACATTCTTTTACTCTGGTTTTTTTACTCTAAAAATCCCATTATTATCATATTCCACGAATTAAATTTGGATTGTCATAAAAGTGTAGGACCATATCTCTGTGGGAAGGGAAGGTGTAAGAGTCAGAGAATGAGAGAGATATTAGGGAAGTAGAAAATGTGTGTGTTTCCATGAGGGAGAGACTTTGAGAAGAATGAAATAACTAGCCATCTCTCTCCCCCTCTAATACTTTAACAGATAGCGATAGAGACAGAATAACCTGCACGACAAATAATTTATTATTATTATTCCTTGAGCCTGGAATTTGCCATCAAAAATTCAAATCCAGCTCACATCTCTTCTATCCACTGTGTGTGTTTTTGTAAATGCGTGTGTGTGTGTGAGGGGGGAGATACACATACTTTCTACAAATCCTACAATACATAGAAGGTAGAATACTGTGTTGCTGTGTTATGTGTGTGTGTGTAGTCCAAACTTTTTGGTTACTACTACATTGTAAAGTACATTTAAGTTGAGAGTTGAGGGGTGGCTAAAGATAAAGAGAACGAGAGAACCATTTTCGTTTTTATTTCTTCTTCCTTCATCTTCCTTCTCTCTTTCTCAGGTATTTGGTATTTGTCATGGATATGGATTTTTTTCAGGTTGAATTTTTAATAGGTAATAGCCAATATCTGTAAAACTACTCAGCTTATCTCCAGACCCCGCGATTACATGAGGGAGAGAGAAAGAGACTCACAGGAGGAGAAGAAGAGAGCAGACACACACACAGATAGAGAACATGGTGGATGAGGATGAGGACTAGGACGTAGTAGGGGGGGAGAGTAAAATAATTTCATACATTACGGAAAGGTATGTGAGTAGAAAGGAAGCGCCGAAAATGTTACTTCATCTTTCTTCTTCTTCTTCTTCTCCTCCTCAAGACTTTATTATGTACACCTTTTTTACGTTTGTAAAGTTTTTGGAGTCTCCTCCTCCCCGCCCCTGGTTCTCTCTCTCTTCTAAAAGGGTTGAGGTAGTTGAGTAGGAATGCATTCGGATAATTCGGTCGGATCTCACACAAGTAGAACGTACCTAGCAAGATGGGCCAAGGAGTCTCTCCCTCTTACTGTGTGTGTGTGTATTTGTGTGTGTGTAAAATCAACGTCGGCTGCTGCCTGCCAGGGTAGACCAAGCTGTTGAATGTTTCTATCCAATCCAGTTGGAAACTACACACATATATATACATATTTAAACTGAAGCAAAAGGGAACCACAACCTTTCTTTCCATGTGTATTAGAGATGTGTGTGTGTGTGTATGTACACACAGTGTTAAAGTAGTCTACTCCCTTTTGTACACAGGGAAGGTATGTGTGTGTGTTTCTTACTACCATGATTATACGTATAGTCATTGTATTCCCTCTTCACTCTGACCGTGTAATAGGGAGGGAGGTGAGGAATTCTCAAAGAACAAAGACCGACGGACGGAGAGTATAGAGATTTGGTGTGTGAGTGTGTGTAGTAGTGTGCCGGTGGAGGATTAGAGGATTTGAGGATACCGAACTGAATAATAAGTAAAATCCTTAGATGTGGGAGTACCTCCTCCTGCCTTCCTCCTCTGTATTATGTAACGCTAATGACTCACACCATATAATGGGGGTTATACGCAGAGAGCCCATTTCCTGAACGTGATGAAAATTATTTGCCTTTCCTCTATTATGTGTACGAAGTGAGTGTGTGTCCTTACTTCTCTCCTCCTCTCCACCAAAAATGATTCATCTCATTTTTTGGGTGACACACACCACACGCACAATGTATCCACATTTCTCCACTTGCTCAATCTGACTTTATGTACTGTAGAATTATTACGGGGTCCACACACACCCATGGCATGATCACACAAATGAAGTGCAGGAGTACATTTGGAATAGAGTATTATATTGTGTTTGGTATCCGACCATCTCAGAGAAAACTATCTCAGGGAGGAAGAGAAAAAGGGTTACTACTCGTCTTTTTCCTCCTTGTTCCTCCCTACCGAATAGAAATGCGGTGATGGAGTACACATGAGAATATTCGAATGTGATGTCAAAAAATTATTATCATTTTTTTCTCCCCGACATGCTCCGTACACAAGGAGAGAGAGAGAGATAGAAAAAAGAAGATGTAGAAGGAGGAGGAGATGATGATGACGGTGACGGAGAGAGAGAGAGAGACAAAATTATGATGATGATAATATGATAAACGTAAGTTTGAATGGGTTGAGACAGAGAGGCAGGATATTTGAAGAGAGTAGTCTATATCAGAATGACTACACACGTACAATAATTTCTTTGGGTTTGACTATTGTGCTTCTTCAAGTTTAGAAAAAAAGAAATTTTTGCCCCCCATGTAGGGGTGTAGGTAAGTAAAAGCTGTGTGTATAAGTGTGTATCCTATACCTACGGAAAATATTTGGTTACATTAGCAATTTTATCCTATAAAATAGGCACACACACATGGTATCATTGAGCAAGCCCCTCTCCTGTGTATACCCTCATAATTATAGCAGTACATGGAATAATCTAATGACATCCCATTTAATAATGAGAGAGTCTCCTGGTGATGATGATGATAATTCAGAATTGAGAACATTTCGTAAAGAATAAAAAAGGGAAAAAAAGACAGAGACAGAGAGGACACGTAGATGAAGACAAAGTCAAAGCCAGAAAGATTCATGGAAATGGGAGGAAGAGAGAGAGAGGGAGAGAGGAAAGAAGACACTAGAGAGAAAATAATATCATCATCATCATTTTGCATTGTGTGTATGATGGAGGAGGAAAGAACCATCAAGGTATTTATCAACTTTTCGTACATGTTTATTTATTTATATGTTACAAACAACGAAAACAAATGATGTTACGTTACAACATGGAAGTGAACAATGAAAAGAAGAAGAAAAAAAAGGGGGAAAAAGAAAGAAGAGAACAACAACAACAACAGCACGACAGGACAGGAGACACTTGTATAGATATTATTATTTTTTTGGCAGGAACTGGCAAGTTTGAGAATATACTGTTGAATTATTAGTGTATGGAATAGATTGCCGAACGACGTGGTAAAATACATATGACATACTAAGCTTATAAGTCATACTAATAGCGCTTGTACATCTCACAAACTTGTTACTTGTTCTTCTTGTCCTCCTCCTCCTCAGTTCTTCCTATGCCTATAAATCTATGCTGATAATAAATGCATGGACACTTGTGTCTGACTCTCTTCTCTCTCTCTCTCTGTAGTATTTGAATTTTGCCATGATATTTTCATTTTCATATATATTACAATATGTACACAATATTCTGTGATCCTCCTCGTCATCCTCATCATGTTTTTAGGTTGTCTGACTAGCTGTGTGAGTGTACCTACACAACACACACACATGGCCTCGTGTGTGAGGTTGGTGGAGAGTTTGGGACACAACAGCAATTTGGGCAGTAAGTGATAAAGGTTAAAAGGAAAAGTGTCAATTATGGGGTATGGGGGATTGTCCCTCTCTCTCAAGGCTTAAGTAGATGTGCAAATGTAATGTAAATGCATCACCACCATCATCACATTATTATTATTCTCCATAAAGTCCTGGCATTTTCTCTCTCTCTTCCCTTCTCTCTTCATATGTGAACTGTGTATTTACATAATTTTGTCATATCTATATAATATGGAACACAAGACACACACTTGTCTCCTCCTTCTCTCTCTCTACATGATTCTCTCTAGACAGGATTGTATGCTCAAGCAATAATACAACACCCAACGTAAAATCCAATATCAAATATTTTTGTTGGGTTCTGTTGACCATTAATTTTATGATTCTCCCTCTCTCCTTTTCCCCACTCTCCTCATGTGTGAGTGTGTGTTGTTGTGTGTTACTTTGTTTCCCCTCGATTACAAATTTTTAAGCACAAGCACAACCACCACCAGTGTCCAATGCGTTTTGTGTGTGTGTTCGACTCTCTCAATTATTTATTGTAGATATACACACTTTATGGATGAATCCTCTTCACCTCCTCTCTCTCTCTCTGTGCGTACAATATATAGTGCTGGGAGGCTTTGACACTGACAATAACAACGTCTTTCTCTCTCTCTCTTTTTCCATACCTACCTCTCTGTAAACTATTATATATTGTGAGAAGACACACACACAGTTCCGAGTTTGGCACCACAAATGCAAATTCAATATCCAAATTCTAAATCCATAATCTCTCCGTCTTCATAGCATGACATGGACATGACTTCTTCATCTTCATCATTTTCATGGGCATGAATTTCTCTCTCCAAAGTCTTGAGAAGAGGAAGAAAAAAAATATGAAAGTGTCGAGTGAGCGTCCTCCTATCATATCCCATCCCATTCTCCTCCTCCTCTTCGTCGTCGTTGTCGTACGTCCTTTTCCCCATGGAAATATATATATCACTATTATAATATATCAACCATTTTTGATAGGTTACATCTGTGCCTCAATCTTGCATCTTTTATGCATGTAATGTTACCTACCACCAACAACAACAACATGAACCACCCCACATCCAACATAGCTTGTAGCACTTTGATGTTTGTTGTTTGTTAGAGAGAAGAGCAGAAATTCCTTCAAAAAACTTCTTGTGATCATACAAAAGATGCTGTTTTTTTCTCCTCCTCCTCCTCCTCCTCTCCTCTTCTTCCTTTACCATCTCATGTCTCTCATGTTTCGTTGTGGCAGTTTTACCTACATCTCCCTCCCATCCACGACATGTAGTGTAACTGTACTACAGTTGAAAACGGAATTTCCCCTCTTCTCCTATGATTACAATTATACAGCATACAATTTTGATAATATTATAATAATATATTCCGTGTGGACATCCATTCCAATGTGTACAATAATTATTTATTAGTATTTGTTCAGGAGAAACATAGTCTTTTAAATTACCGATTGTTGCAATTTTCTTTATTGTTATCAAGTATGCATGCATATGAAACTGCAAGCATTGCGGTGCAAAAGAATTGAAAAATGTTTTCCCTTGACTGTGTGTGTGTGTGTGTGTGTGTGTGTGTGGATTTTGTTTGCGTGTGAGTGCGTGTGTGTTGTGGGTGAATGTGTAAGCTGGTTCTTTGGTCCTCCTCGTCGTCGTCGTTGGTTGGTCCTCTTAAAAAGTAGTCAAGAGAGTTGGGAGTATTATTATTATTGTTATTATGGTTGGTGGGACGGTGGTCAAGTCGTGCTAATTCCAAGTACATAATGGGTATAGGGAGAAATGAAAGATCATAAATACAATTTAGCAGACAGCTCCAAACACACACAGACACACGCATTGTGTCGACATACGAATTATAAACACATACACAGACAGACATTGAGAATAGAGAAAAAGAGAGAGAGACAGCCTCACACACACAAATACACATATGCTCCATGTTAATGAGATAATTTGCAATGACAGTGCGTTAGGGTGGTGGTGAAATGGAAAATAAAATGTCACTCTCCATGGATTAGTTTCATTGTAGATTTTCGGCTGATTTGATTAGAATGTATACAGAGGGTGAGTGTGTGTGTGTATGGTCGTTCCTTTACATAAATAAATGATAAGGCCGCTGGTTCGCTTCTGTCTACACACAAACACACACACATACACTATCAAATTTTCACTCCTCCCCCTTCTCTAGATGAATCTGAGCCAGATAATCATCAGTATTAGTTGATTATTTCATTTCTCGCCCGATTATTATCATCATACAACTATGACTCTGCTCAGAGTCACTCACACACACACTCTCTCTTTCTCTGTAATCCAAAGTCATTTGCCAAACAGACCCTGCCACTACACAAAATTCTCTGCAGACATCATCCACTTGCATACAGACACACACACATCATACTTTGGTTGTATCATAATATCCTTGTTATACGTTACATTGCATTTAGAATTTTCTATCCTTATCGCTAACTGCTATCAATCCACGTATTATTACATTTTTTAAAAAGTGTAACACACACACAATGCAGTCCAGAGATTAGCATTTTGTACATACACCAAACTAAATGTATATAGCAGTATAATTTGTTCACATACATTTTTTTAATGCATGCAGTTTCTCTTTCTCTCTTCCTCCAGCTATTCGCAGTTGATTTGATAGAGAGAGAGTGTGTGTGTGGATACATGTATTGGAGGAATAGGATAGGGAGGGATGGAGAGAGATAGACATATGCCAATACAATAACATTTTGGTCGTTCCTTCCTTGACTGACAGAGATCAAAAGTTGAGGTGTGCAGAATAATAGATTTTTCTTTGAGGGTGTGTACAAAGCCATGACTCTCTCGTCAGAGTCTTAACTATCGAAACTACCTTCATTTTCCTTTAAGCCTTTTCTTCCCCTCCCTCCCTCCCTTCACCATTTACCTTGTGTGTGTGTGTGTGGACGACAAAACGTTAGACACATGGAATGAAGAGTGAGAGCACTTGCAGCAGTACATTTTGAATGTTGATAGTAAATGTGGCTGCATGTGCAAACTAATGACACTTTACAATGTATGTAAACCTTAATGCGATGCAATTAGGTATTAGGGCTGAGTGGGGTGGAATATATGTAGAGAGGGAAGGAACTCTCGGAAAAATGTATAATGTAAGTAGTATGAAAAATAAAAAGGTAAGAGAGAGAGAGATATATACACGAGAAAATGTAAAGTTGCATTTTTTCCTGTTTTCCTCTCTCTCTCTGTCTTTCTTTTATACACGGAACATTTTGAGATTTTATAGTATGTACTTACATTTTTCTTACGATCAGAAACCATCGTTTTTGTATATTGTCCTCTCTCTCTCTATTTCCCCTGTTCTCTCGTGTTGTTGTTGTGTGTTAGTGAGGGAAGTGTGTGTGTGTGTGTTGTGTAGCCCAAGTGTGTATATTCATGGTTTTTCCTATTCTTAATCTTCGCTTTTCTGCTTTTTTTTCTCCCCTTCCCTACTTCTCCTCCTCTTCTTCCTCCTCCTCTTCTGTTCCATTGTTACAGTTGGTCGTGGTCCTGGCGCTATGTTGTTCTCTCTCTCTCTCTCGTCTTGGTTTTTGAATTTTTGCTCCTTCCAGTGGATGAATCCCTCTCTCTCTTGTTGTCCATATTATGATAATGTGTATCTAAATGCATATGTATGTAGTGTACAGATTATTGTGCCAAGGGCTAGAAGAGAAGAAGAGGAAAATATGGATAGAACCGTCCGTGGAGTGAAGAATGAACCTCCTTTTCGTATATATATGCATTCAAGCTTATGTATACATTTTAAAGTATTTATTGCTTTTATGAACCTATAAAACTATGTTGCAGGCTTACGATTAGGAACCACGAACCACCACTCTACCACACAGGGCAGGACCCACAAAAATATATAGAAAAACGCTCTGCACTACAGATGCTCTCTTGTACTTATTTTATCTTCTTCTTACTTCATACCAAAGGAAAGAGGAGACATGGGATGAGAAAGAGAGACAGGATAGATACCACCAGAGTCCTACATACAAAAACACAAACATCAGACACACACAGATACAGATTCCATGAGTATGAGAGAGAGAGAGTAAAGTAGTGTGTAGTGTGTGTGTGTGATGGTGGTAGGTAGGTATGTACAAGAAAGGCAGGCTCTCTGAGATCAAGAATATGTATTGAGAGAGAAAAAGAGAGAGAGATATGTACGTAGTGTAGTGTGTGTGTATAAAAGTATGTCTTTCGTACAGCATTTCAAGACAATGCATTCTACCTTCGAGGAATATCTAGTTTTGAGATTACTCTATACTATTCCTCAAGAGTGCATTTGTGTGTGTGTGTCGTAGCCTACAATATCCTGCCGACCGTCAAGACGGACTATGGGGATACCCTATCCCCTTTATAAAATGATCATTAGGAATTTTATTCTATGAGCCCTTAGTTTAAAAATTTCTTACTTCCTTTTTTAAAAAAGTAATCTAAAATATTGTGTGATAAACTCAAAACTAGTATGAAATAAAGTAAAAAAAAGTACAGAGCCTTAACTACACACACATGACTACACTACATACCCTCTGTATGAGTCACCCACCCTAGAGAGGACTTGAGCTTACAAATACATGAAGGGTCCCTTGCTCTACGACATGATTGTGCCATTGAATGTACGCTATATAAAATGCGATTGTCTGTTTGTGTTCTAACTGAAATCCCATACACACATACACACACGAGACTTTAAGGGGTCAGTTGGAATGTAAAATTTAGGAACGAATTAATATCTGAAAACAGAAGGAGAAATGGTTTTGGTTAAATAAATAAACAAAAATATTGAAGAGGAGAATGGTAGGGACACGAATACGAGACCGCGAAGCGCTGGTTTTTTGTAACGGAGTACAGCATACGAAAAAATTTATATGTACTCGTGAGGAAGAATTGTTGTACGTTCAACAATGTACTGTAGTATCTGTGTATAGCCAAATTAAAAGCCCCTTTTACCCCTATGGAAGCAGACGGAGGGTGGAAATTTCAACTCAGGAATTTGAGGGGTTGAGTTGGCAGCGTCGCATTTTTACCCCTCTTGTATTCCAAGTTCTCTTCTGAACGTCCTCTCTCTCTCTCTCTCTGACTGTGTATGTTATGTGCGGACGAGGATGGTGGTGATTTCTGTTTGTTGTTAAAGTGTGAATTTTGTGAATTTCCATCCATTTGTGAGATTTAAATTGGATCCTTAATTAACCTGGTAAGTATTTTATCCACATTAAGGGGGTGAGGGGGTGAGAAACGGACGCTGGAACCAAGGAAAAATTTAGAATTTAGGCTAAGATCAAGTATTGTCAGGTAACAAAAGGGTCTTCATTCTTACTTAGTTCTTGTGTTTGTTCCATGGGGTTTTTTCGTCCACCATCTTGCCATCGGCCCATTATTATTATTGTTGTTCAACGTTTATTCCTACACTTTTTCCACTCAAATTTAATCTCCAACTAACGTCTTTGCTCCTCCATTTGAATTTACGGATTGGACTGGGGGTGAATCAAAAATATAAATGAATATTTTAACATGGTGTTCTTTGTGACACATTTCGTGCCGACAAAACCGCCGTTAGTTTTGACAAAAGTTTGTGTCACATTTTTTTTTATTTGGTGATACAGAACAAAAGTGAAAAGATTATTTTGGATCAACAATAATATTTTTTAAATTAACAAGTGTCCATTATCATTTCCTTATTGTGTTGTTTTTTTTGAAGAGTATCTCATGTGTCAAAAAATATTTAAATATGTTTGTTGTTGTTTTTCTCTGTAAAGTGACAATTTTTTTAAAAAGTGATTTTGTTCTTGACTGTTCAACGAAACTACAGCTGTAAAATTTGACACAAAGGCCGGCAAGTAAATTGGTGCAATATTCTGAGTAATATTTCAATTTTTACTTCATTATTATTTGATCGTTTATTTATCTCATTGTCCTTGTTAAGTCTCAAATAGGTCTCTCTCAGATTTCAAACTGAGTTTATTAATAGTATTCTTAGAACTTGTAGAGTAGAGGTTCTTTTTTTTCTAATAATGGAAGGTGGATCTTCACAGATACTTATTCATATTATAAGAGTTTTGTGTATGTGATTAATTTTGTGTAGTCTTTTATGAGGAAGTCAAAGTGAGTGGAAATAAAATGCCGAATGATGAATGATAGTCAGGGAGATAGAAGATAAAGTCTCGTATGTTGGACTCTCTTGGTGATAAAAGTCCAAGGAATAAAACTACTTTAAGTAAGTAATAGGAGGTTATGATGAGTTGTGATATGATGTCAGCGTGGATTTGATAACATAACTGAAAATCGTGAGAGAATATAAAAAACGTACATTGATCTTCTATCCAACTGAAAACAGTATCATCTTGCAGTATAATACATCTCTCTCTTGTGAAATGTGTAGGTAATGCATTATTAAGTATATCTGGTCCAAATAAAAAAAAAGTTGCATCTTCTAACGAAAAGAACCAAGACGAAGAAGGATCATCCGTACTGATCGTCTTCTTAAATTTCAACAAGGGAAAACAATTACTATGTTAAGAGGCATATTTGCATTATCAGTGTCTTGGCTTTTTGGCCGTCGTATGATTACAAAATTTGTATAGATACAGATGCACATACAGACACAGGACTCAGGGTCCATAGATAGATATAGTTTCGTCGTCGTCGTCTCTCTTAGATCTAATATATTATTGTGTCATCATCATCGTTTCTTCATGTGGTATCAAATAGCACGGTCGTGGTGTTTTCCTTGATAAGTACAACAACTCTGCGAGTATTCTCTGTCTCTCTCTTTTTTTGAATTTTTTTTAGTTACTGGGTCTTATCAGTTATTTTGATTGGCGTGAAGAGCTCGGAACAGCGAATCACTTCACAAGTTATGATCTTGCATTTAATGAGGGAATTAGTATCGAGTATTATTATTGAAGAGCGAGATCGAAAGAGGGTCTATCCACATGGGTTTTATTTTATTTTGACGTGAATCAAAAGAATGAGTATGGTAAGTGCGCCATGCACTTACCAAAGCATGATGCATCATGGTATTCATTCAACACACATTCACGTCTTATCTCTGAAAATAAAATTTCATCTCTCTTTTCTTGTCTCTCCAACCAACAACAACGACTCTCCTCTCGACTCGACTATATGTGAGTTTGAGTATAAAGTAGATGGTACTTGTAAACCGAAACTAAATTGGAGTATTGGATTCATAGTAGTAGTATAATCCTTTAAATTCCATCCATGTATGAGTATGATCATAACTTTCCTACTTACTACATCATGATTCTATTACATTGACAATTATTATATGATTATTGATTGATTGGGTGTTTTTCTCAGATGGAGCGTTGACAAGAGACTGATGTGACAGAAATCATTGGAAAGTTTATCCTCCATCGTCCTGTGTGATTGAGATGATTACTGAAAGTGGGACGGAACGACAGTCACTTAATTTTCCGCATGTGTAAAAAAGAAATTCATCCTGGCACTAGAAGCCTTTCGTATGAAAGTGTGTGTGGTGATGGTGTGTGTCTGTCTGTGTTCACAAGATATATCGTAGAGTCATCCTCCTCCGCCTCATCGTCCTCGTCCTCGTCTCAAACATCCATCCTCTCCTTTATTTACTATTATTTACAATCAACTGTACATGTTGTTTGAAAACCAAAAGGATTTCCTTTAACTGGTGGATTTGGATTTGCAAAGAAGAAGAAGAAATTTTTTTAGTGAGGATTCAAGTCAAACTCTTGGTGTATACGATTAAAGACTCTCTTAGAAAAAAAAGTGGCTTGGAAGGATGACAAGGATGACAATATAGATCAAAGTGCTCTGGCTCAACATTTTGGTTAGTCGTGTGTGTGTGTGTGAATAATGTACTCAAAATACTACCACTAACCACCCTTCAACCCTCGACAACAATAATAACTGCATCAACTGCAATACAAGAGAGAGCACGGAGGACACAGTGTGAAGCTCATGCGAAAATAAAAAATAATAATAATACACATACAGTTTATTCTTTCATGGTTTTGAGAAATTGTGTTCGTGTACAGAGAAAGAAAGAAATATATAAGTGAATTTGTGTCGTCGTCTTTTATTTTCCATCTCTATTTTTTTTAACTTGTTCTTATTTCTCTCTATCCCTCTCCTCTCTTCTGACTCAGTCTTTCTCCGTACGGAGTGAGTGTGTCCGTCGGTTTGTGTTGTTCGACTGTGTGAGAGTGTGTGCGGATTTCTCTCTCATACTCTCTCGGAAACGGAGTCCTCAAGTCTGTCAGTGTGAGTTGAGAGTCGGAGGAGAACGGCGCACAGCAAGTACGGAGTCAGTGCTGGAAAATATTGGAGCAGGAGCAGCCCCAGAGTGAGGGGATGAAAATCTGGAGGTACAGTGTGGAGAGGAAAAAGTCTTTTTGTGTGTGAGTGGAGGAGCAGAAGTGAGTGAGGCGTCAATTGTGACACACAGTGTTGTAGTAAATGCAGTCGGCGGTTGTGAATCTGGAGTTCCTCTTAGGTGAAGATCCACAAACGACGAAAAAGGAGACGACGACGACGAGAAGGACACACCAACAACAAAAAGAGAGCAGAGAAGCCCGACTGACAGAACATGACAAACCCTGTAAGTTTTGCCAAATAATTAGTCCCGTTACTCTTTAGGTATATTTCTTCCTTCACAATTGAGATGAATGTGAGTGAGAGAGACGGAAGAATGCTTCTAATGTGTTCTCGCTCTGTAAAGTTAAAACTGGTTAGGTTGTGCGTGTCTATTCATCTTCTTCACACACAAAAAGTGTGTAGTGTGTGTACCAGGACCATTACTACTAACGGAAGGGGAGTCCAAAAAAAGGTGTACACCATTTGGAAATAAAGTTTGAATACGAATCTGTTTGCATTTTTCCCAAATAATTAACTGTCTATCCATCAATCTTGTTTTTTCTTTGCTCGTCGTGCCTGTTCACCAGTGTTCCTCCTCATCTTCATCTCCAATGTACAGTAGAATAATATTATAAACTTGTGTTTAAATGTCTTCTTGTCCTCATCCTTCGACTGCGCGACATACATTTACACATCTTTTGTGACTCTTGTTCCCATCCACCATATTTTGGTTGTTACTCAGGTATAACCGTCTTCATGTACAATTTGTATAGACAAACAAACACAAACATGAAAATATGTCATCGTCCTTCTCTCTCTTCCTCTCTCTCTCTCTAAGAATAATAATAGTACAATTTGAATTTTGTCAAGATTTTTTTTTTGTTCTCTCTCTAAATACTCGTCGTCGTTCTCGTCCTCAATGAAATGATATACACTTGGTCCTACATTTTATTTATCCTGTGACTGTGACTACGTGTGTGTGCTACACATTGTCTAAGTATGTTTGGGATGTTTAAAACATTCTTTGTTATTTCAAAGAGAATATAATCGAGAAAGGAAAAAAATTATTCAGTTATATTCTTTCCATCTCTTCTTCTACTTCGTCATCGTTCGTTCGTGTGTGTGTTCGTTCATAGGAAAAAAAAGTTTTCAAACTATGTGTAGTGTGTATTTGTGTTTGTATGTGAGTCTGTTGTGTTTGTATAGTTTGTACCCGGTAGGCTCATCACTCGACAAATAACCATAAACACACACTTACACACGGACTCTCCCTCCCTCACTCTAATGATAGAATCTAAGAGCCAAGTTAAAAATAGGTGTTATATCTAAAATAAAACATTACGTTTGGCTAAATGACTGATATGAGCTTGATAAGTTGATGTGATGAGATTTCCTCCATGTGTGTGTGTGTGAGAGCTGAACACTTTTTTCGTCTTGTTCTTCCGTTTCCTCCTCGACTCTATCTCCTATCTATGGATGTATAGATATCCTGACAGTTCGCATTGACATTTACACCGGTGAAACAACGAGGAAAACATATTTTAATGCCTCCCTTCATTTGTTTATACAACATGGTTGTGGCCTAAAGATTCAAAGTAAGCATTAGATACCCCCACACACATTCACACACTCTCAACTATGCATAGTAATAATATTATAGGAAAAACAGAAAAGTTTCCCTCGCGTAGTTTATTCATAAAACGTGAAAGTCGAACGACGACGAGAGGAGAGGAGGCAAGTTGAAATAGAGAGAGAGAGAGAGAGAGAGAGAGATAATAACTTGGTTCTCTTTCTCTCTCCCTCTCACTCTTTCCTCTATCGTATCATGACATGGAACAAGAAGAAGAAGACAAAGTTTGCTGATTGCGTAAAAGCACGCACAAGACACACATTTGCGATTAGGGTTCCAAACTGCTGAGGCTTGATTTACATTTTTACATACCTTCGTACTTTGTGCAGCTTCAAAAAGTCTTTCTCTCTCTCTCTGAAGAGTCAACTTTTAGAAGAGCAAGAAGTGGTGGAGGAGTGAGATATGTGTGTGTGTGTTGAATTTTATAGGGATATACCGTAAATCCACTTGTACAGCCCCCAGGGCTCTAATTATTCTAGTCACACCGAACCCCCCGGGTAATGCATAGTAGTAGGAGTGTACGAGTGAGATCCGGGTTCTATTTTTTAAGCCAACAACATTAAAGAGAGGAAAAGTCAAAAGTAGTTAAAAACAATAGGAGATTTAATTGTCTAGTTTATTCTTAAATTTGACAAATAATTGACAATAATTTTGAGTCAAGGAATGTTTCTCTTCTCATATAAATCATACCAGAAGTTTTACGGTAAAAGGATTTAGAAAATGTAGAGTGTTTTCGTCGATTGAGAGACTGTGAGATAGAAAAAATGAAAGAGGGGAAGAGGGGCTTCTCCACATTAAATAGTATCAGTTTGAAAGGTTTCTACACACAGTAACAGTACACACACGTAAATTCTCAAGTTAATATCAACTCTTTATGTACACAACACACGAGCCAATATGTAAACAATAAAGGAGATACGTGTAAATGTAATAATCTATACAATACAGTCAGTCATAAGTTTTGAGAAGATGCAAGGCATTCTTATGTAAGATGACTTCTCCTCCATCCTTTACTCTCCCTCCCTCCGTGTGTGTGTGTTAACTCTGTGAATACTGATAGGAATGAATTGTGGACGACGTGATGTGAGAGAGTGAGTGAGTGTGTGTGTGTACTTTGTCTTTTTTCCCGTAGAGTTTTTTTTCACCCTGTGTCTCTATATATTTGTATTGTCTCTTGCAATATTACTGTAGTTATAATTCTTGTAGTTTGGAGTGTATGATGTTAAGTTGTTCTTCGCCGTCTGTCTGTCTGTCGCGTGTTAGTGCGTGTTCATACATGTCGAGTATATTTTCAATTTGAGAAGAAAAATAGGCTAATAAGTGACATAATAGAAGGAGGGAGGGAGAGAGAAGGAACATTTTATAAGAGAGGAAGAAATAGAAGGAAATATTGGGTCCATTTCGTCAGGGTCGCCTCCCGTCTTGTTCTCACTCTCAATATGTACAGTCCGTCCTCGTCGACATTGTCGACGAGTCCTCTCCTCTTCTTCTTTTACTAACTCGTCTCTTTCTCTTCTCTTCCATTCGTCGTGTGGGTAATGTTTGTGTTATTGTGTTGTATATTGTCGTGCGACGAATGGAAAGCGAATGGAAAGTGTGTACCATTAGCAAAATTGTGGACATAAATTTTCCAAGGGATACGTCTTCGTCGACTGACTGATATATTTCTCCGATTTAACCCCCGATTTATCGCCACGCGGATGTTTCCTTAATACAATTTCCATTCTTCATCCTGGCCTGACTCTGTTTGTATTTCAGCAGTGTGTAGAATGAGGGAGGGAACGAGGACGAGCAGAAGAGGTTGAGAAGGATCAGCGTATGTTTACTTGTTCCTTCATACGAAGCATTCCTATCCCTTCATTTTAAACTTAATATGTTGTCTCGAACCTAGTAAATACTCTCTCGCACACACACACATATTCCGAGTCCAGAATGCATATTACGAGACAAGAGGCATCCACTCAGTTCCCTTTTCTCTTCTCTCTCTTATGTTGTAACGTATAAAATCAACAAATGTAAAGTTACATGGTCTACATTGTAGCCAAAAGTCGCCTCCATCACTCACTCTCTTTCTCTTCTCTTCTCCTTTCTTCCATTCTTTCTTTTTTCCCTAGCTCCCCCTTTCTCTTTCCTTCCTTTCTCTCCTTTCTCTGTCTCCCTCCCGTTGTTGTTGGTCGTCGGTTGAATAGGGTAATTCTGATGTGCGAAGTAGTCGACTTAGATATAGATGTGTGTAGATATATGTAGAGAGAGAGTGTGTATGTGGGGGGAGGGAGGGAGGGGGCAGTCGTCAGTAGAATAGAATAGTAGTCGCCAAAAAGTCCTCTTTTCACGACTCTCTTACTTTACGATCCATCGTTGACTTTGTCAACTGGCTCAAGAGCGCAACACAAAGTTGATTTCATTTTAGGAGGTAGAAAAGGAAGGAAGGAGGGGAGAGGAGAGAAGAACGGGGACGAAAAGAAAACCGAGTGTCGGTTTTAACTCTGTTCGCCGTCCGTATAAAACGTATTATTATGGTTGTTATTATTAGGTCGGCCAGCATGCATCGGTGCATCTCTCTCCTCCTCACTTACATAACTGAGTTAAGTTGCCACTCTCTCTCATTCTTTATGTGTGTGTGTGTGCTTTTTTTATTGTGTAGCTCATAGAGGTAAGGAAGTCGTGTAGTCATTCTTGCTAATAATATTGTTGAGAATTCGAGAATTCCATCATGGTACGGAGCATGAACGTGTAGTGTAACGTAAGTAGGGACCTTATAATAAAATTCCCTTCACAGTACTTCTCTTTTACTATTTTCTTCCGACATGGTGATGACCAGAAATTCCATGGACATTCTCTCATGTGGTCATAGACTCTCCTTCTTCCTTATCCATGATGCACGTACACACGCCCCGTATATATGTACTATGTACAGTAGATGTACGTGTGTGTCTGTCGAGAGAATTTTTGTGATGGTTGACGCTTAACTAAAGTGGATATTAGAGTGTGTACTGTGTCTTTCATGCTCATCTCATTTTCTTCTCTCTGAATTTTGAGTATTCTTAATGACATATGGAGCTGAGGAATATTATTATGAAGATGTTGACAGAAGAAAACAAAAGTACTATGTGTAGTGGTGAAATAGTACGGTGAGTGTAATTTACAAATTCCCTGTGTCTTTCTCTCCTTATTTTGTTGTTGATTTCATTAGGGACTGACTGGGTATATAATTATGAGCATGGCCAAGTTCATTTAAACAATTTGGTAGATGAGTGAGTGTATGTGTGAAATAATTGTGTACTCTAAGTGGAGTGAGGGAAGGGGATAGTAATTATACAAAATCTGGTAGCGTAAAGATGGAGAGGAAGGGAAGCGGGATGGAAAGGGGAGAGAGGGAGAAACCATGTTGCATGTGTGTAATAATAGCTGGAGCACATTAGGATAAGAAATAGTGATTAAATTCACTGAGTCAACAGTATAACAGTTGAAAGAAGCTCAAGTAGAAGAAACATGAAATAAGAATAGAAATAGTGAATGAGGAGGAAAAGTTGATGTGTATGTGGGGGATCGTCTAATTTTGAAATATACCAAATAAATGTGTGTGTAGAAGAGTTGAGAGAAGAGCATCAGAGTTGATGAGAAAATTAATGTTCGGAGTGAGTGAGAAATAGGGAAACGAGTAATTGCTTTATTTGTACGCAATTCATTATGCATTAATTTCACTTCCTCGGGCTCAACACGGGCATACACAGTACAGCCACAAACAGAGAGGGAAGAGACTGGAGTTTTGGCCTAAACCAAATTGTTTAAACGGGAGAGAAGACTCTGGTGTCTTGTCTATATTTGAAACCACTCCAATTTGTAAGACAATGTTTGCAAGGCTATCTCTCTTCCTCTCAGCTGTACTATGGTGTACCATAAGCTACGGAATATAATATGTGAACAGGGACAAACACACACACGCATACTTACTTACACTCACAGTGTGTGTCGAGTCAAAATAGCAATGGAGTAAATATCCAAGTGGATTGTTGATATACACAACGTGTGTACATACATGGATCATGGCCCACCGTTGATGTTTCTTACCCTGAAAAAGAGCAGGAGGAGGACAACAAAACCATGTTGATGTTGAGTGTTCCATTCCATCCCAATTTTAAAGAGGGAGTGTACATACGTGTGTGTGTGTGTGTCTGTCTGTCTGTCTCCTACTACTTCCTCCAACATTCTTTCATATCTCATCTGGCTCCCTCCACCACTTTCCTCAGCATCACTAAAGTTGACAAATTTTGACTACGGATGGATGCTCTCAAGTACCTTGTCTTCTCTTTCCTCTCTCAATCACTCTTGTTCGTCTTCAACTTTTAAAGACTTGTGTGTCTTTTCTGCGTGTATGCTGTTCAGACTGGGGAGACTTGTGAAAAATGTACACGCACATTCATGGATATTGTAGGGACTTTTGGTTGGGGAGAGAGAGACAAGGGGTGAATCATCCTGGTTTGGTTTAGTTTTTAGTTTTTAGGGAGAAGGAGCAGACAGAGAGCACTCAACTAGTTGTACGTTTTTTCTTCTCCTTCTCTCTACTTAATTTTTGTCACACAGACTTTTAAGTAAAGGGAAAAGGGAAACCTGGATCTTTCATCCGGGTTTGGCCTTTTTAGTTTTTTGACTCTCTCGTCCCTCCTCACACACTTTCTGTGGCGACGACTGCTGGTGTGGTGAGGGGCAAGTGTGCAAAGTTGGAGACAATAGGGAGGAGTGAACAGACCAAAAAAGTAGTCATAAAGAAAAGATTGAGTAACTTGAGAAAAGAGAGAGAGAGAGCTTAAATAGTCAGTCTTACAATTGTATTTATGTCGACTTGAACTTGTACTCTTTTCCTTTTACATGACTGCTCCTCCAACCTCCAAACTACCCTCAAAGCTTGGTATCTCAAACCTTGTTACCATGTACAGACATGAAAATCTCTCTCTCTCTTCTTTGGGTGTGTGTGTGAGGGTGAAGGGAGAGAGACTCTGTTTCTGTCTTTGGAACATTAGATATTCCGTATATTTCGCAGTAAAAGAGAATTATTGTCGTTGACGAAATCTATATTTATAAAGTCAAAGCCAAGAAGCCCCCAAGAAGAAGTAGAAGAAGTAAAAGAGGAAGCCACACACACACTCACTCTGCGCTGCAAAATGGTGGAGGATAGTCATGAGAGATGGAAAGACAGTTTGAACGTGTGTGTGGCGTGGAATCGGAGCACTTAAGTATCTTCGTTGAACTTGTTATGAACTCAAACTGTTCCTCCACACACACTGTACCCTCTCCTACTCTCCTTTAAGTATATATACGTGATTAACGAGAGGAAGAGTCTTGAGTTATGAGTTTTGACTGGAGCAAGCAAGCCATGTTTCCTTCGCTTAATCAAGTGTCGACTAGGTCTTACCAACTTTGTCTATTAAAACAAAAGTATTTTTTTCTCTCTCTCTTTCTCTTACTTTCCTTCATTTTCCTACTTTTACTCAGTACTGAGGACGAGGAGGAGGATTGGTCGGGTTCTTCTTGTCCACACGATTATCTTGTATGTGTAGTACTGATATACATGTAGGAGGTTTAGTAGTAGTGAGGGAATCGTTTTTAAGGGGGGATGGATGATATATAGGTAAAGTCATTATAAGAATACGTATAGAAAAGTTGTGATGCTGATTGACTTATTTGTTTGTGAAGTCAGGGAACTGTTTGGCCATCCCTAAGTAGTCTCAAATAATAGGTATGTGCCGGTATCATCAGGATTGAGATGAATAGACAGGGTTTGATGGCGTGTGCGTATATAAGTAAGACTCCCTTTTTTATATTTCACATCCACTTTTAAGTATACTTTGTGTAGGTAGGTATGTAAGGGAAAGAGGAAGGAACATATTTGGAATAACTCTGTCAAACTCCTTTCTCTCTTTCTTGCATCCTTCCCTCCTCCCCTTGTGCCTTTTATTCTGGAGAAATGTACGAGGGAGTTTTAGATGGACGGAGTAGAAACGACAAAAGTCTCATTCTTTAGCCCTATAACCTTTTGATCTATCTAATGTAGAAGTAGTTTATCTAATACAAAAATATAGTAATATATGGTTAGTACGTGTCGTACAGTGTAACGCCATCGCAAAAGGTAAACGGGGAAAGGGAAAGGCTTTGGCTACTCACATGACATATAACATGTCCATATGCCGTACCCTTTATATACATATGTGTGTGAGCATGTATAAGAGAGAGTGTGGAAAAATTTAGTTTTCTCGGCAGCTTCTTGCTCTTCATCTTCTCTACAGCTTTCTCCCCTCTCTCTAATAATATAATGTAATAGATAAAGGGGGATTCTTATTCTTTTCCTTTTTACCTTCCTCTTCGACCGTGTGTATACTTTCCATATGTGGAAAGCAAACAGCAAACCTAGTCATTTCTATGCGTGTGTGTCTATATTCTATATGTATACAACATATAACTTGGGGGAGTAATGAGCACGAAGTTTGATGGCCAAGCTAGTAAGTAAAAGCTGCTGGGAAAAAGTCTGGTAGAAACTCTTTTTTAGTCTATCAACTGATTGATATCAGGATGTGACGGGGTAGAGGAGGATAGTGATGGAGGAGGAATACAACACACACACACATAGAGATTGGCTTTTCTCTCTCTTTTTTTTGAAGAAAATCTTGTTATATATAGGACACATATTATGCAATGTGCGAATGCACTCTGTTCTATTCTATTCAAGGGATGTGATAGGTAGGGAAAAGATAAACTTTGCTTCTAATCTCAGATTACCCGATTTTCCTCTTTGCCCTGTATTTTTCCTCCCTGTTCCTTCCTCCTTTCTTTTTCATCTTTTTCTTATTATTCTCCCACCACTACTAAGGGTGTGTAGTTGGATGGTTGCTGTAGGTTCTTTCACTCATCCTTTTGTTTCTCTCTGAGAACATGACTGACGAGACAATATTTCTTTGTACATACATCTCTTTCCCCTTCTTGGTTGCGTGTGTGTACGTGTGTGTGTAGGTACGTCTGATAGAGAAAGAGAGAGAGGGTATATAGGGGATGAGAACTCTTGGTGAGGCTGACTTTTCCAACAGTTGTGTGGTTTTCTCCTGCTGTGCAGCCTATGATTATTTATGTTGCAGGTTGACAGGACAGATCGATCTGGCGCGTATCTCTACGTGTATCTCTGTCTGTCTCTCTTCCTCTCTCGTGTGTGTGTGTGTGTGTAGCTCTTTTTAGCTCTCGGTCTTTACTCAAAGTAGCAAAGGAGTATAGAAGTACTCACTCACAGGTCATGTACATAAGCCATGTTCACGCATTTACTCATCTCCTTACATAGTCTATGTGCCTACACACACACATGCACACTATCTCTGGGCTGACATAAACTAGAGGATTACCGAACGAGAAAATTCTTCACGTTGTAATTCCTACCAATTCACAATGTCAAAGGTGTCTCTAGAAATTGATGCTGCGTCAAATCTATAAAATCCTCATTAAGATTACTCAGTGAACATTTTGCCATTCTCCCGTACTCATCCAGTCGTAGTCAAAAGCCTTCAACTTTATCCAAAAGAAATTTGAGCCTAGTGCCTAGTGCAATCATAATAATATAATATTTCACTACATTTTATACACGGAGACATTGGATACTTTCCTTCCTTCCCCCTGCAGTAAAGATATATTTCTCACACACACAACATTCCAGAGGGAGAGTAAGTGAGTTGTACACATTTGCATGCATAGAGATCTAGATCGATTAGGCAATGTATAAACACAAGGGAGATAATTCCAAGGGATGAAAACAGAATTATCAGCACTCTCCATTCACACACACACACACTCACACTCAAAGAGAGTCAGACTCTCTTTCTTTCCCTATCTCTGACACACACACATACAAAAGGTTGGATCAAACTGTATAAAGTGTGAGGGAAATTGAAACTAGGGATTGCGAGTCTCTTTGTATGTACGGATTGATGTCACCCTTCTCTCCCACATTTCCCCTTTCACAAGCTAACTGTTTTTTTTCCACAGAGATAGATGCTACACGTATATCAAGATGTGGTGCTAGGAGGAGGAGATGGCGAGTTGAAATAGTTTTTTTTCCACAGTGTTTGTCTAAAACACTGTGTGATAGTATGTAGTAGTATGCACCATATATAAAATACACCGACACAAACTCCCCCCATTTGGTTTGCTAGAGAGGAAGGTAGAGAGTTGAGCTGGCAAAGTCGAAATGGATTTATTCTACATGTTACCTTCCCCCTCTTCTATTTTATGTTATGGGATGCATTGGGAAGATGGAGGGAGATGAAAAGGGGGAGCTTACTGACGTGCATACAATTTGTACCTCTCCCTCCCTCACTCTTTATGCCCCTCTCACCCCCTCTGAGACTATCCTATGATATGTATAGATTAAAGTATGAGAATACACTGTGTTTTTTCCCTGTTCGTTTTTTTTGTTCCCGCCCGGATGGCTACATGTATAGAGTGGATTTGGTTGAGCTTGAGGATGGAGGACTCTGGAGGGATTGGCGAGTCAGTGAAAGCGAAGCATAAGAAGGGTTGTTATGGTCTCGGCCAAGAGGAATGAGTGTGAACTTTCCCCGTCCATGAAGGGAGCACAAGTTGGGAAAAACTTGAGACAGAGACACAAGTGAATATGGCTCTATACTTTTTGGATAGTGGAGAGGGAGAGAGGGCCAACGGATGAGGATGCAAGTAGTGTGAGGAGAATGAGGGAGAAAGAGAAAGGGAGAGAGGATGGTGGATGTACTTTGTCTCTTCTTGCCAGCTTTGGTCTTCGGTGAGCTGGTTAACTCGAATGGGGAAAGAGAAGTTCTCGCTCTGTCTGTCTTCTGTTCTTTTTCGCTCTTCAGATGTTTCAGTGGCAGTGGTATGGAGTAGTCGTTGGGTCCTGGCGCTTGGTTTTTCTCCCCTCTTTACCCTCCTCCCTCCATCTCTATCTCTTCTTTTACGCTCTACTACAATTGCAACTCTCTCTGCCTGAGTTTGTGTGTGTGTGTCCAAGTCAAGTTGAGCAAAGAGTAGACCAAAGTGTCTCATAATTTTAGTGTGCGGGGAGAGAAGCCAAGTGGAATTCAAGTCTTTTAGAGGGAGAGAGGAGGAGGAAATATATAGAAATTTCCTTGTTCACGGACAGACCTCATGTAATCTATGTATATGTGTGTGTGTGCTACCATGGGGGAAAGAAAAGATAGAGAAAGAGAGGATGGGGGAGAGTGGGAGAGAGAACAAAAGTACATCAGAGTCAAAAGTAAGAAGAATAAGAAGTTTGGAAATATAATATAATGAAATAGGCTAAGAGAGTACAAGAACATAGATCTGACTCGAAGAGTTGTTGGTCTTTCTGTGGAATCTCAACGCCAAGGTTTTGTACACATTGTCTTTACGGGGGAGGAGGTGGAGGTGTGAGTGTGTATATTTGCCTGAAATTTTAGAGTAGTAAAGAGAGAGAGAGAGGAAAACTTTGTTTCTTAGGATCGTCGTTGATTTGAGTAGACTTAACGACCTTTTCTTCACGGCAGTCTCAAATGGCTCCTATGAAATTATCAGCAATGTTAGATCTACCTTTCCGCAAGCGGCTCTAAAATTCATCCAGAATATAACAAGTGTAACCACATATAGTGTGTACACACTACACACACGTGTGTGTGTACTTGAGCACCTTGCCAGAAGTCTCAACACACAAGCACACGAAGAAAGGAGAAAGACGATCTGACTGGATCCTGTTTCTATTGCTGTAAGGAGCAGACATACACAGAGAGAAAGAGAGTGGCACATTGTGGTGGTAGATTTTTTTGCACTGTTCGATTCGAACAGATCTCTCGATTATTGTGAAGCTTCTTTTCTTCTTGTGCGTCTTCCTCCTCTTCTATGGTTTTCCGATTTTAACGACCAAGTCGTTCCACAAGCCATAGTGTGTTCCGAATTACAAGGCTTTACGACGTCTCCACATATATTTTAAAGAATGTAGGTAAGAAGAAGAAAAGAAGAAAGGAGTGGGCGAGAAAGAGAGTTCTTTCTCATGCTCCCTTCCTCTATGAAGTAAAGTCTGTGTAAGCAGGGAGGAGAAGAGGCAAAGAGCAAAGAAATTCTTTGATTCCTTTTCTTCTTATTGCTTCTTGTTTCCAACTCTCTGAACTGCCTCTTTTTCTTCGTTTTTTTCCTGGACGGATTCATAAATTCATCTTCCAGTTGCTCTTCTATTCTTTTTCCCTATGTCTATAGACGTATGTCGTCCTCGTTCATGTGTGTGTGCTCTAGTTACAATTTCGACATGATTCGTACTTCCTTTCTTTAATGTATATCTATATGTGTGTATAAGGGTTTTTTTCATTCGAGTAAAGGCGTAGGAAATATATGTCCCCTCAGTTTGACTCGAGATAGGAATCTATGTCGCAAGTTGGGAGTGAAAAGGGACGTGTATAATTAAACGAGGAGGAGCAAAAGGAGGGGAAGAAGAAGAGCCTTTAGTGAATCTTGTGCTGTCGTCGCCTTGATAATTGTTAGAATGGAGCATGGAAATGTGACGTATTTAAAGTAGAGCGAGAAATAGTAAGAGTTGAACTACCACCACCACTAGTGTTCTCCTCTCTCGAGTTGGAGAGAGAAAGGCACGGAGATGGAAGTTGAGAGGGGAGAGAGGAGAGAAGGGTAAAAAAAATGTGGAAAGTGATTGTGTGAGTTATTAAAGACGACTTTGACATTTCTGCAGCCGGAAAGAGGCTAGGGGTATTCAAGAGGAGAATTTGCCGACTTTGTTGGGAGGAGAGAGATAGAGGATGTGAATTTAAGTGTGCCATAATATTGAAGTACAGTCTCGTAATGGAAGAGAGAAAGGGAGATGTGTTGGAATGAGGGAGGAGGAGGGTGAGTATATTATATGAGAGGAGGGAGTGAATGAAGGAAGGAATGAATAAAATGAAAATGAACGGATAGAAGTCTACACTCACATCTTTGTCGTATAATTTAGTGTGATAAAGAATGAGGAGAGGAGGATGTGGAGGATTTTGACAAGATGGAGACGGAATGACAGATTCTATGTGTGTGTGTCGTATTGCTGATGATGGGACTTGACGTTCCATTCTGACACTAGGTGTTCCAAAAAGTATCGACAACATCTGGGAGTGGGGGTACAACATTTTCACAGTTCATGCGGGAGGGTTGCATACACTTGCACCAGTCAACGAGATGCGTATGCATTAGTGGAATGGTTGGGATGAAAAACTATCCATTACATTTTAATGACGTATTACTAGGGGAAAAGTAGTGGAGGAGGGGTATGTTGGAGTCTGAGGGTGTACATATGTATAAACGTGGTGGATGCTATCATAGCATGACAATGTCATGGAGGAGTTAAGAGCCCAAATGGTTTTGTGGTCAAGACCGAGACTGTTAAAAGCTTTGGTTTGGTATGTATCGGAAGTGTGTGTAATGTGAATAAGTTTCTTCTCCTTTTTTTCTCTAGTAATAGGACACGTAAGAGTGGCAAAGATGATGAGTTGTTGGGAGGACGGAGGACACAGAGGATAAGTACATGGCATGACTTTGGTAGAAATGGGGGTACTGGGCATATGTTTTTAGGTGTTCGTAGTGAACTTGTGGACATGGATTCTTTGGTGGCGGAGGATGGAGGGAGATGATTGAATGTATAGAAGAAAAGGAGAAAAAAAATTCTTTGAAGATGATGACGAGGAAAGACCAAGACCTTTAAGGAGAAGAAAAGAGAGTCTCTTCCATAAAGATTTATTTTTAGGGGGTACTTGTATAGTGATGGTGGTGCTGTGTAATAAGATTCATTTAATGTGTATAATGTTCATCTCATTACTTTGACTCTGATGTAGTGTGAGTAGAGAGTAGAGAGTGAGACAAACACAAAGGTTTGGAGTTGTCCTCACTAGTTGTTGTTGCTAGTCAGTAACAATATTATAAGTCAAAAAGAAGTGAAAATGTGGGAAGTAAAGGGTTTTGATATTTGTCTGTATAATGTTGAGGAGTCACTCTCTGTCGTTCTCTCTCTCTTGTGGGACGAGGTGTATCTAATGGTAAAGTGAGTCGATGATGACGACGAGGAGGAGTGAGTGGTGATGCAAATATTTTTCTCTACAACTCTCTCACTCCTCATGGAAGAGGAGATCGAGAGAGAGAGAGGTTAGAGCAGAGGGACTCATATTTTTCAAAGGGAAACTTGATTAAGGCTAAGAGGCAAAAAGAAAAAAGAATTAAATTAGTATGCAGTGTGATGGGAGTATTTCATGACTCTAAAAACTTAGACAGTCAAATAGAATATGAGAGAGTTTAGATAGGAAGGAAGGAAAGGCTTGGAGCTACGTATACAAGTAGAAAGAGAGAGAGAGAGAGAGGCTCTTGAATCTTGAGCTACATATACACACATTGTAGATACACGTACAATTTTTAGAGAAGTCATCAGAGCTAGAGTCAAATAGTAAGTGAACCATATTATGGAGGATGTATAGCCAATAGTCATGTAATAGGAACGATATCTACAGTAGGGAAAACCATTGTTCGGTCAAGTCCTGAGGACATTTTCATGTCTACATGTATACTTACCGTCCCTGTGCCCTGTAGTTTGTGTATATGTGTGTACATATCATAATATTCTTCATTCTTCATCTTTTTTCCTCTCTCTTTCTGGCATAGTTCAGAGCAGAGCTTACGTAGTGAGGTTTTGGAGAGAGTGGAGCAAGCTATTGGTTTTATGTATATTGACTTGACTTGAGGTGGCTTATCTGGAACTGGTTGTTGTTCAACTCGACTGATTTGCTTTTTGGGGGCTTTTTGCCTTGGATAGGATGGACCGAGGAAAAAGTGATAGAGAGAACTTTTAAGAGCCCAAGAGCTAGGTATCTACAAAAGTGTGTGTAGCACTCCAAGTTGGAGCGATAATAGAAATATCTGTACAATATGTACACGATGTATACAAAGGGAAGGAATACAGAAATGATTTTTTGGGGGATATGTATGACAAGGTAAAATGGAGGATGGAAGCAGGGAGTATGGAGCGGTTTATGATGGTTGTGTAGTGTTGTTGGACGGGTGGTTGGTGGTGGTTTGAAAATGTAGGGTAGTTTCGATTGTGACATTAAAAATTTAGACTTGAGCGGAAAAAAGTTGAGCTGTGTGGAAAGGGATAGGGAGAGCTTGACGCGAGTCAATAAAGTCAAATTAAGAAGTTGAGCGTTGAAAAGAGTTGAAGGGGAAGATAGACTCTCTCTCTTCACCCCTCTCAAGTGCTGGTCCTGTTGGTTGGTTGGTGTAGTCAAGAGTCGTAGAGAAGAGAGTGTGGGAGCATGGAAGAGAGAGAAATGGGAAGGGGGTATATTATTAAGTATGTACGTTTGTACATGTGAATGAGTGCTCTCGGAAGGTTTTTTAATGTTGTATGTATGTACATGTATGTATATATCACTTTACGGTCGGGGCTCGAGATGTAAAAAAGTGAAATACCATGTGATGTGGCTGTTAAGGACGAAAAATGTGTCGTCGTGGTCTGGGCGAGTGAGTGTATGTGTATGTGTGTGTGTGAGAGAGGGAGAGAGAAGGAGAGACTTTTCTACTTAGAAAAATGTACAAAATGTATGCATAATGCATATTCGGCCTGCAGTACATTAAGAGTGACTCAAAATGATTTTTGTGAGAAGTTTTTTTTTCAACTAGATTTTTCAAGTATGCGGAGATGATTTCCTTGAGGTCGTGTTCCTGTCTGTCTCTTTTTCACTCTCCTCCAGCAAGGAAGCAAGTAGTAGTAAAAGGAGGTAGGTATAGAGTGGAGTGTAGGGAGAGAGAGTAGTTGGTCGTCGTCATTTTAGTGGCAGTGGTTTGTCGTCATTGTGTATCGTACGTGTATGTATGTTGTGTGATGTGAATGTTGGATGCTGTTGTTGTAGAATGTGCTAGGAGCAGTGGAAAGATGTGCGATAGATAGGAAAAAGTTTAAGGGAGAGAAATGTGTGTGTGTGTGTGTGTATGGGGTCGTGTTATGGATGGATGGCAAAAGTTAAAATCACTCTTCAAGATCCGGATTTCCAGGATGCAGGGATGCATCATGTGTTATTTTTACCAGCCATAGTTGTCTTTTTCTACCATTTTTGTAGGGATGAGAGAGCGTAGTCATGAGCCGCACAGTTTTTCCAAAGTACGGAAAAAAGAGAGAGAGGGGAACACAGGATGCATTGGATTGCAGAGGTTGAGCCGGTAAAACTGCACTCTTGAAGTGTGTTCTTACTCATCAGGGTTTTTCTTCTCTGGTGGAAGGAGTGGGAGTGAGTTATAACATCCCAGCATTCTTTAGAATTTGTACAATTCGATATATTAGTAACTTGCTACCATTTGCCATTGTAGAACGTCAATGTCAGGCGGTGAAGATTTTTTTTCTTTCGGATTCACACACACACTCACTCTCTCTTGACTTTTTCTCTGCTCGTGTTTCTTTTCTCCAATGATACTGCAGTAGTGTGTGTGTGACTGCAGTGGGGTTTAGAGACGTTTAGTTTCATGTTCGTTGTGTGTCGTCGTCGTTTTTAGTTACTCGATAGGAGGAGATGAAATTGGAAATGGGTGGAAGAGGAAGGGGCATGGAGGAGAAGAAGAGTTGATGGAAGGAATTCTTGGTGAAAAAGTCTCTCTCTCTCTCGAAGTATATTCGTACAAGACTTGGGTTAGTGGTGAGGGCGAATTTTTATAGTTGTAGGCTTTGGTAGTGAAATTTTATCGACGACAAGAATGTGTTGAAACTTTGTTTTAGTTTGATGCTGTGTCTTGGCTTGTATACATGTATCTATCTATCTGTGTGTGTATCTGTGTAGTTGAAGACCCACTGTGTATCTGTTTTTGTTAAAATCCAAAATCCAGGCATTGCTTTAACAAATACACATACATACACGTTCAATATGGATACAGATGTACATTCAGAGATACGGCTGAGAGAGATAGGGTGAGAGTCAGTGAGAAGAGCAAATCTGTGAAGAAGGATAATAACTTTTGAGGAGAATAGAATAGAGACTTTGAAAGAAGAAGAAAGAGAGAAGGGATGGCTTCTGTCGGAATGTTTGTTTTCCGCTTTGCTCCTGTTCTTACATCTCATCTGTCTGCCTGTGTGTGTGTGTGTTTGTGAGAGTGGCCGATGCTTAAGAAATGAGGGAGCACGTTGTGTGTGTGTGTAGTTGGTATGAACTTGCATGCTTAGGTGAAGCTTTACTAGGTAGATTATTTGTTTCTTGTGTTGTTTTCTGATGTAAATCTTTGGTACTGGAGATTTTCCTTTCTGGGGTTTTTCTTCTTTATCATGTTATTGCAATACATGGGTGTACATACATATGAAATGTATTGTTGTTATTTGAGTAGTTGCTACTCGACGTCGGTCTCCTGTCTCACACTATGTGTGTCTGTGTCTGTGCTTGAACATAGCCGTCCGTGGAATAGACATCATGTAGAGAAAGGGAGGGAATTTAGGGGGTGAGTCGAGGTTTAGTGGCTGTGGAGTGCGAATTCTCATTTCCTCTTTTGCATGTCCCACAGGTTTTAATTATTCATTCGAGGATTCGAGTGTGGAGAGGGGGAATGAAAGAGAGCGAGAAAGAGGGAGAATTATAGAATGCATTGATCTCAGTCCGAGAGTTGAATTTCACTCAGTCAAGCTTGAATCGTAGGTGTATATTTATGTATGTGTGTGTATATATCATGTTTTTGTTCAAAGTGGTTGCTGATGAGGCTACCAAGTAATGTTACATGCAGGTTAGCGTCTCCTGATCTTGTTCTAGGTTGTTTTATCTTGGTCTTGGTCTCGGTAATAGAGCGAACCCAAGGAAAACAAAGGGGGAACAAACATGTGTGTGTGATTTTGGAGGAGATTTGGTGTGACAACAAGCAAGTCGTTGCTGCTACTTTATTCTGTATTATCCACATTCACCGCCACTGTGCCTTTTTTGTGTGTGTGTGTAAATAGAGGTGTTCTTAATCCGTATGCCATTGCATTGCCTGCTTGAAATTGTGTGGGCTTAGATCCTATATTGGTAGATGAGGAGGGGATGAGTTGAAGAGAGAGGATTCCCTCTGCGGGTAGACTAATTTTTTAGGGGGAAAAATGTAAAAATAATATTACATCATCTCACCCAGAAGAACGTGAGTGCGTGTGTTTATTATATGCAAATCCGGTGTATGAGAAAATGTGAATAATTTCTATGACAAGATGAGAGGATTGAGTCCTTTTGACGACTTACGATTAAATATTCTGATTAAGGCCAAATTGAAAATGTGAGTGTGGACTATGGAGTGTGCAAAAGTGAGGGAGATTGAATCATTGTGCAATTCCCCTCTCTTTCCATCCTCCTCTTCCCTTCCCCCTTTCTCTCCTTTGTTAGATTAATGGGAGTCTACATTTTTGCACAGTCTCTCTCTCTTTCTAATACTCAAATCTCATTAAGTGCTATACGCTATTATGCAATGGGATAATGTGGGAAATGTAGGGGGATCAAATATAATTCTGCTGAGCGTGGGATTGTGATGATGTGAGATAAAGGATATTATTTATGACAATATTATAGTATATGCTGTATTTTTTTTGGTTATTTCAGATTGACCAACACTAAGGGTGGAATGGATTGGATTCGAATGATAGGGTATCATTCGAAAGGGAGGCCAAGAAAGTTTCGGGTTCGACTATGGTCACTCACATACCTTGCCCTCATGTTGGCAATCGTCGATGCAGACTCGAGTAACCCGGTGGCGGACGTGGAGGACCTTTTTAAAGGTACGTAATTTACTCTAAATAGCGATTGTGTGAAGGACCTACGCATTGATGCTCTCTCTTTCTGGATGGAAAGAAATGAGGTGGACGTAAATATATACTAAATACGACAGAGTGTTGTATACACATGACATGAATCACATTTTGAAGGGCCAGGCTATTAGTATTGAAAAAGTACTGTAGGAGGTCAGTCAAAATAAAGCTACTCCATTTTCTCTTTCTCTCTTGGTACTTGAACTATACCATCCAGTATTACAAAGCATACACTAAAGTTGGTTGAAAAAGATTTTCAGAAAAGGAAAAGAGCCAGAGAGAGAAAGAAAAAAAAGAAAAAGAGGGGGAAAAGTTGAATGAAGTGAATTCATTCAAGTATGAGGTCGAAATGAAGACATGGTAGAATTGGTCTTTTGTGCGTGGATTTTTGTATTGTGTTTGTGTGTGTGTTGTGCGGGGCTGTATAGTATGTATGTGTTTATACAGGCGTAGACGGGGATGGTATTTGGTACTCTTGATTCGTCTTTAGGGATAAAGTAAGTTGGACATTTAGTTGGTAAGAGCTGTTTAGAGTGCCAAATTCGATTTTGTTTCAGTTTTTATTCGTCTCACTGACTAAGCACTAATTTAGGGCTTACTTGTTGTTGTGTGAGAGTTGTGTTGTGTGTGTGTGTGTGTTTGGGGAGAGTCGAAGAATTGAAGAAATGAATGCAAATTGTTGCGACAGGAGAATCATCATTTTGATATATGGAGATTGGGAGTGATGTGAACAAGTTTTACAAAATGAACACTTTTTTCCCTTCTTCCCAGTCCAGTACCATCACCACGCATTCACTCTCTTGCCGAGAGGGACAAAAAGAGGGCAAACACTCCAACACACACACACACACACAGCTAACACTCGGAGCCCCATGCCTCTTTTTGTGTGTAAATAGTATGTAAGAAAGGAATTCAAGAGTGAGAATACTCGGGCTGGAGTCAGCCAGAGGAAGGAAGGAAAAGGAGAGAGGGGGATTAGATGTGTTGTTCGAGCCGAGTGATCAGCCAATCTTACTGTGTAGGACTCATAACTAAAAAGAGTTTTTCCCCAAAGTAAGGGAATGGTACCCCTGAGGATCACCTTAATGGGCTGAGATTGCCATTGCCTGGGCTGTTCATATCAGTTGACGCGACTCTCTCTCTCCCGCACTGACAGCTGGGCACAACACACAGCCACACACACACACTCATAGGAGTACATGAGAAGATCTTGGGACTCTGTGTTCTAACTCGAATGACTCCATCCATGTTTGATTTTACTCCAGCTGATGGAACTATTAGGATTTATTGACTGCATCTTCACTCACCCCTTTTCCAGACGAATCACTCTTCCCATCTCTTTCTGAGTGTGTTGGTGTGTGTGTGTGTTCGTCTCGGATAGCTCTCTCTCTCTCTCTCTAAAGTTGGTTCTTTCACTTGTGAGCCAAGATTTTTAGATATGTATTGTAGATTCAAAACTTTTCCCTCCCTTCCTCCCTCTTCTATTCTCATCATGAATGAGTAGTATGTTTTTTTCCCAATTGAATGGGGGTAATGGAACTATGAGAAGGAGGATTTAGGGTGGGAGATGAGATAGTAGTCAGCTAGTGGATGCAGCAGTGCTATGTAATTGATTGTGTGACATTCCTGCCATTAAGGGAATGTAGCTTTATCGAATTGCATGAATTGCATCCCTCCCCTTCCCCCTTCTTTCTTTCTCTACTTTGAAATGGAGGGGTCCACAGTTTTGTAATATGTAATATATTCTTGGTTGTGTTCGCAATTCCCTTGAACCAAGTGCTTTCTTTCAATTCCTCCCTGCTCTCTTTCTCTCGCTGAGAAGATATATCTACTTCTGTCTTCCTAGTTCGAGTCTGTAGATACTTTTTGATCTTGATTACGAGACTAGATAGATACTCTTTATAGATGTATGGATAGAGAGAGGGAAAGAGAGCAAAAGGGTACATTAGAGAATTATTTAAAATGTCTTTACATGCTAACCTAGAAAGGTACAGATGGGTTCTTCTGAAACTATTTGCATCTCTTCCTGACTGTGTCTGAAGTCTGTGGAAGGGGCCATTAACTTTCTCTCATGTACTATCTATTTGCATTGGCATGACTGGGCCATAATGTGTGACGTTATGCCTTCAATTGAATGCTATGTAGGAATTCATATTATCCTGACTCTCTTTCCTACACACATATATCGTACGACGTACGCACATGTAGGATAGTAGAAAATAGAATATATAGATGTACATTTATTGACGGATGAAAAACTAATCTATAGAACGGTGAAATAGAATATGAAACGAGTTGAAAATGATACAATCAGACACTGTGTATCTCCTACTAGTCCGCTCTCTTTAAAGTCATCGACTGGAGGGGGAGGAGGAAACGGGGGAGATTTTGAGGGTATCAAGTACTAGTACATATGTTATAGCTTTGTACCTTCTTAATCACACTCGGGATGGAGAGAAGGACCGACCCGACCCGCTGAACGAAACATTTGCGTTGTGTTGTATATCTGTTTCCACTTAGTATGTGTCATTTTATTGTGTGAGAGTCAGGGAGTCACAGGGTTGAGTCAGAGAGAGGGAGATTGGTAATGGTAATGTGTATGTAACTATACGTTGATTTGATTGTCAAATGTTGAATCTTGTATGTTTCTGTTGTGGAGGAGGTGGAGGTGGTGTGTGTTAGGGCGACAGATTTAATGAATTGGAAAAATAGGATTTAGGAGTAGGGATGATGGGTAATGGATCCTTCGCAGGGCTGGTTGACTCTCTCGCTCTCTCTCTCCCTTTATAGTTTGTAGGACTGACGATGTGAGCTATATACACAAACAGATGATGATGATAGTGATGATCCTGACATGGACTGCAAAACGAGTGGTTCGAAAGTGAGATAGGTTTGTGTGCTTGTAGGGTTGTACTCTATCTAGATTTGTTTGTGTGTGTGAGAGGGGTATGAATAAATGAAACATAAATTAAATATTATATTCTCATGTTGTTGGGGTAAATGGGAAAATAAGATGTATGTCCACGAACGAACGAACACACACATATATCTATAAACGTGAAATGATTCCGAGTGCCTTTTTTTCCTTATAAGAGCCATAATATTTCTGGTTGACTGAGCATTTTTGGAAAAAATGTGTGTGTGTGTATGAAATAAAGTCGGGTTGGTTGGAAATTGATAGAAATTTAGAAATAAATACATATAAATTTTCAACATTTTGTACAGGATTTTGTAGTTTGTTGGCACATTCGTATTTTCTGTGAGTGAAGGAAGGAATATTCGTAGACCTTATTGGGCTAATACATTCTTTCTTGTACATACTGAAATATTATAATATTTTCATATGTGCTTTATATGTTCACATGTATGGTGGAGGATACCTTCATTAAATATCATATTATATATGTATGTAATCTTTATCGTATGAGAGAGAATCATTTAATGATGATAGTAAAGCTAAAGTCCCTCACAAGAGAGGAAAAAATTTAAGCTAGTCTAGGAGGAAGGAGGGAGGGGAGAGAGAAGGAGAAAACCGGTACAGGACGAGATGCTTTGCCAATATAAATGCAAAGTACAATACATACAAGTATCACATGGACTAGACTTGTATCACCTACTCTCATATGTGCATAGTCATGGGATAAGATGTATTAAAAGAATGGGGGAGGGAAGCAGAGGCACAAGTTTGTGTGTAGGAATTTATAGTGGGTAGCAGGGGGAAAGCAGTTTTCTGAAATGTTTACTCCAATTCTATGGGTATTATGAGTCCGTTTGGAAAATGAAATGAATTTTTTGAGTCAGCCAGACTCCTTCATATATATGTATTAGAATACATTATTGTGTGTGTGTGTTGTGTAGGATAGGATGGGTTTGAATTTTGGATTCGGATCCTCCTTTCCTTTTAAAAAAAATATATGAATGAAACTCTGGAAATGAGAAATGAGGAGATTTTCTCAATGACAAACATTTGGAGATCCACATGGGCATGGAGGAGAAGTTTTGGTTGCTTATACGTGTGTATATGTGTATGTTTGTGTATGGATGAAGTTTTTTGAAGAAGAAGGAGAAGATCCTTCCTTGCTTCTTTTTTGCGGCTGGAAATCTGTCTCTTATGAATTTATGATAGCCCACAAGAAGTAGTGGAAGTAGTTGTAGTAGTAGGGAAGATTTTTTTTTGTGTAAAAAGGCATGATGATAAATATTAAATATATTCATCTCTGTCCCTCACACTCATTGCTAATGAGGGAATTTCTGAAGATTGTATGGCAAAAAAAAGAATTGGAAAAAAGGAGATGATGGAAATGAAAAAGGAGGGAGGGAGGAATGGATGAAATCAAGTACGTAACTTTGGTATAATACGCAAGAGAAAGAGAGTGAGAGAGAGAACAGATAGCCCAAAACACAATCAAAAAATAAATGCAGAAAAGTTGGAACAGGTTTTTCCTTCTAAGAGAATAAAAATCATGGTGAGAAGACAGAGGGAGAATAAATAGCTAATTTAAGATTTGAGAGAGAGAGGATGTGACGATGAGGGGATGAATTACAGCCAAGTTTAAAATTGACAGTGGTGAAATATGTAGTGGAGGAATGTAGTGCTAAGTATACATATAAGAAGCTAGGAGGAGGATAAAAGGTCCAAGAAGGAGGAGGAGGAGGAAAAAGAAAAGTGGAAGCTTAAAGGATGGAATAGAATGGGTTTGTGAATTCTGATGATGAAAGTTAAACGTGGTACATATTGTGTGTGTGGTGCTGTGGAGCAGAGTAAAATGTGGAAGTCTTGGTCTGGCTTGTCCAAGAATTCAAAGAGACATGGACAGAGAATGAATGCATTCAAGTGCAAGGAAATATGTAAAGAGCAGGAAGCTAAAGGTTAGATTTGTATGATGTATTGCCAGGTTTGTGTGATTTGTGTAGTTCTTACGTTAGGTCGTCGTCGGATGGTGGTGAGAGAGGTGAAGAGAAGAGCAGGGGTAAAAAAGAACTTTTGGACGCACATATTTATAGTTTTGATGTATGTACATGCTACACACATTTTCCAGAATGTGCAAATTTTCCTAGACTTTTTTTTACTTTGGGGTGTGAGAGTGAGTGTGTGTGTGTAGGTCTTACACTGCGTGTAGTATGCAAAAGAAGTGAAGAAAAAAAGGATGGGGAAAGAAATACATGGGTTGAGGGTGAGAGAGGCAGGAGTCATATCTCGTAACAGCAGCAATGGAAGAATAGATTTTTCATCCAAAATCCATAAAAGTGATAAATGTACAGGGCGACACACACATACACGCCTTACATCTCATTGTAGTGTGTCTGTGCGTATACCTGAGTGAGTGTTGTATGCTATAGGCCCTGGCAATTGTATTTATGGTGTGGTGAAAGAGGACTACTGTGTGTAAGGTTGGGGAGAGAGAACATTGTGTGTGTGTGGATATACAGAGGGACGGTTCCGTGTCTGTATACCTTTCCCCATTTTATTTTATCGCCATTTTTACGCTTCAACAACTACGATACATTTATATTCAGAATTCAACTGTAACAAGAAGACTCTCGACTAGACGAGACTACTTGGGGTAGAGAATTTTATATTGCAATGTGATGGGATAGGATGGATGTACGTGATGGGCTTCAAACTTGGATGAAATGACTGCAGCTGAGTTTGAGGATGAGAGGGAGGGAGGGAGAGAGGAGGGAAGATGCGGGAGAGACGGTAAGAACGGAAGAGAGGAGAAAGAAATAGGAATATTTGTAAGATTGTAGGTGGAGCGAGAAGAAAATCAGAGATTTGTCGATTGTCTTTCGCCTCTATTTTGAATGGTGACTGGCTTGAAATGACAATAGCTTCAAGAGGCTTTCCCATTGGGGGATACACGCTCCACACTTTCACTGTTGAAAAATAGAGGATGAAATGGGGCTTTCTTTCTCTCTTCGTCCCCCACTTGTGTGTGTGTTGTCTCCTTGTGTCTTCCCTATGCAAGATCATGACGATCGTGAGGAATGGAAAAAACGAAAAAGAAGAAACGGAGAGAAAGGGAAAAAAAAGAAAATTTTTTAGTTTTCAGAAACGAATCATGCGGAGGAACAAGTCTGAGTGTTTTACGCTTTTGTGGGGCAACTACTTGTGTGTATAATGTTTGATCTGTCTTTGTTTGTTGCCTCTTCTTATTTCATCCTATGTGTATGTATGTTTGATTATCTGTTGTTTTGTGAAAGGTATAAAATGAGTTGAACATTGTTTTGACAATAGCTTAATATGAGTCGCTCTCTGGCTTGTGTACTGTATAAAGTACATTGGTAATTTTATGATGATTGTGTATTATAAAAAGTCCAGGGAAACAAGATTCTTTTTATTTTCTTTTGCCTCCAGACATGTATATAAATATTTTATATTTTATGTGTGGATGTGGAAAGTCTGTTTGTGTTGAAATTTCTTTTTTCTCTTTTTCTTTTGATATAATTCCATGTTGTTCAAGTCAAGGGCTTCTGAATTATTGGAGCGGAGGGATGGAGGGGGGAGTCATGTTAGGGTTTCATCTGTTTCGAAAAAAAATTGATTGTTTGAATTATCTGAACCACATTCCATCTCTCGACATTTTTACCGATAAATCTTTACTACAGTCATCTTGGCCGTGTTATAGTTTTGTTGAGTGTGTGCCTGTGTGTGAGAAGTACATTGATAACACAGGACGTCAATTGACAGAATGTCGAATAAATGACATCAATATTTTTTTTAAAAAAAGAATTCTTATCCTCCATGTTTGTGTAGAGTGCATTTTATTTTCAAGCAAATTTGTACACGTATGGAGTAGGGACAGTGTATGAATGTGTCTATGTGAATGTCTGTGCGTGTATGTACATGAGAGAGCATAGGGAGAGAACGTCTGTTCTTTTGGTTATTCTCGCTGATCGGGTTTTCACAGTTTTTCCTGTGGATAAGGCTTGTGGATTTTTTATGGAGTGTGTGTGTGCTGGCTGTGCTACTTTGGTCTTTCCTTTTTCCCCTTCTTCTTGAAAGAAGAAGAGGATAGAGCGAGAGTCTCTGTGTGTGAGCGAATGTGTAGGTGACTCTTAAAGATACCGTATATGAAGAAGTTCTTGTTAAAAGAGAGAGAGAGAGAGAATTTTTTTGAACGAGGGCGTCGATTTAATCTTTTTCACACGCAATATATCCTCGCCGTTTACGAAGGTACCATATCAAAAAAAGTAAAATATGATTGGTTCACTTGGAATTTTTTTTATGATGGTGAGGCTTAAATTCTTATGTGAGATCTTATAACTCATTTAAATATATTATTGTATGGTCTTGACTTAATACGATTGCAGAATGAGAGAGAGAGGGAGAAAAAAAAATTAAAGTCATACAATGTATGATGAATAGTGGAAGAGGTGTAGTGAGGATTGGGAGAGCATTAAATGTGGATGATGTATAGTTGTAAGATGGATATAATGAATATTTTATACAATTTTATATATTTTTTCGTATATGTTTCTTACAGATGAGGGTTTTCTACGTATGTCACGTGGTGGGGAAGCATTCGGACGTCGGCCTCCTCCACCTCCGTTAATTTTAAATCAACCCCAGTCGACCCAACCTCCACGACATTTCCAAACTCCATCCCCACACCCAAAGGACAAAGTGAGTAAGCCGCCGGCTCAAAGTTCAGGAGGAAGACATGAGCAGCAGCAGCAGAATCCAAGTGGAGATAAAACACTGGAGAATGTCAATAGTAATCACTTGAATCGAACCGGTAACGGTCAAGTATCATCCCTGACTGAAGATGAACACGGTGTTGAGGGAGGACATGGAGCTTTGGGTGGTAATTCTCTCAGTGGAAGTAACTCTAATGGACAGATAGGAGGAGGAGGCGTGGGCAAACCCTTGGAGAAAGATGTGAATGCTGTCTTCTCAAAAGTATCTCCAGGAACAGGAGACCGGACTGGTTCCAGTGACTCTGGGGCAGATTCAGATACGCATCCACTCCTTGGTATCACACCCGCCGCTCCTGGAGAAGGTGAGTATACTTACGCACTCTTGGACATAATGCGGTTATATATGAATTGTCACGTGATTAGCGCCCTTCGTTAGACCGTATGTAATGACCTCTACAGTGGACCTACATGCGGGACAGTAAGCGCCAAGATCAGTGCAAACAATTAATATTTCAGTCTATTTATGCTGTTCTTGTTTCTTTTTATTTCATGGATATGTCTGGACGATATGGACCTGGTTTGCATGGAGAAGCGTTTGACTTCAACCCCATTCTTTCAAACCCGGCTGTCACTCGTATTTTAGCTGGAAGTTCTGGGAGAATTCCCCAATGGGAACCTTTGGGAATGGGAACTCTGTCTGATCTACATGGTAATGCTCTAATGAATATCTTTCTACACCCGCCATTCATGTTAATGCCCAACTCTTCTTCCTTTTCTTCTGTGTTTCGTACGTTAGAATATGTTAGAATACTCAATGAAAGTTGTAAGAGGAGGGATGTGGAGGAGAAAGAGAGAGAGAGGGAAAAAAATATTGCAAAGATATAGTTGGAGCATGGTATCAAAGTATTAGAATTTTTTCAAACTCTTCAGAATGGAGACGTTCCATGGCGTTGACTTGAGCCCTTCCATATTTACATGAGTTGTAGGAGGAAGAAGGAACGAGTCACTAAGGGAATCGACTGTACGCTCCAGTCGAAATGAGTTTTTTTCACGATTTATTGGTACAAGATTGTGTATGTGCGTGTGTGGTGAGAGCTAGTACTCCTCCTGCCACTATTTTAGACTGTCTACGTATGTATACTTTGAAGAAGAAAAAGACTATAATTTTTTCTGAATGTGTATACTTTTCCCCATTTTTTACGAGTGTCCTTTTTGTCACTACTACTACTTTTGTTTTTTTGTCTTGGGTTTTAATATGCGTGGGTGATATTGGTATAGATATGGAATTTATTAAAGAATGTTTTTTTTGTTGTCTTTCCTCCTCCTCACCCCCTTGTAGATTTAATACCGGAAGTTAACTACACTGCTGCTGATACAAATAATAACCGAGGATACAACAGTAATTCATACAATCCCAACACTCAGCAACAGGGTAGCAACTCAAACTCTAATGGAGGAGGAGTTGGGAATTCGGTGGCAGCGGCTGGGACAGCTGGTCAGGGAGTCCACCAACAACAGCATAATCCAAAAAATCCCGTTTTTGTTCCATCCCCCGTCAGTTCGAAAGGCTCCCCCACCATGTACAATATGGACCAGCTAACGAACAATATAGCAATTCCAAGGCATACGTTGCCAAACCCAAGTAATCTTGCCACGTCGCGATCTACAATTGCTGAGGACAATGGTGATATCTATGGAGAGAACAGTCATGGTGGTATGGTCGAAGACAACCATCATGATCGTTACAGTCCGAATGGAGGAAATAGTGGTGGTTCGAATCATTTGGACGAGAGCCGAGGGGACACGGCCAATCCCTTTGGGTACGAAGAGCAGGACTCGGGAGTCAATGAAGATTCGGGGAGTAACCCTGATGCCCATAGTGGCAAGAGAGGCATTTGGAAGGGAGACGGTGGTCAAGATCATTCAGAATCTCGTCCATTTGAGAATGGTAAAAACCTTTTGGAATATATACATATATATGTGTACAGAGAGAGATTTTTTCATCCCCCCTCCCTGCGTTTGTCGTCCAAATCATGCTTCGGCATGCCCACAAACTCGACAGTGCCAAGGGGATACATGTGTGTAGATGTATGAAATGATGTAGAGACGATGGCTGTCGGGGAATTTTGGGGGAGACGGGAAATTATGTGCGTATATAGCGCGGTCCCTTTTCTTACAATTTTATTTGCTTTCACCCCTCAAAGGACATGTTGCCCGTGTGTCTGTTTACGCGTTTCCATGCAGTACACACTTTTATCTTCAGTTTCACCCTCTCTGACGATTCTATTTGATGTGGTTGACGACCTTCATGTGGCCGTACACTTTGTGTGTGTGTCATTGAATGAAGCTATCAGCATATAAAATGAATAGGGGAGGCAGAGAAAAATGATTGTAGTGTATTTTTGATGTTTGGAAATTTGGGTGTATGTAGTAAAATTTAGTGAGAAATGCTATCAAAAAATATATAAACTGACGAGATATTTGGACTATTATTATTGTAGGACCAAGATACATCGTTTGTGATGCTTTATGTGGAGCATGGCGACACCAGTGCAAGTTGATGGGAATTCTCTTTTCAATTACGAGTGTCCTCTGCCTTTTATTTGCCTTTGCCATCTTGTACTCTCTTCAATTCCAACTACGAGGTAAGATTACATCTTGTTTTTTTCTCTCTGTCAGTGTTCGTTTGTCATCTCTTTCTTCCCTTTTGTCTTTTATCTAGATGTAAGAATGAAATTTGGCAAAAATGATGTAATATGCTATAGACAATTGAGGAGTTAGTCTATTGGAAAGACGGATCTTCTCAAAATAAAGGAGAAAGAGGATTTGAGAGATGAAAATGAAAATAAGCGAGTGAGTCTAATCATAGTCCTTGAATTTTTTTTGTATTTTTTTTTTTTGACAGATTTTGCTTCATTCTCAATAATCTTATTGTTCCTGTTCGCAACATCCTCGAGTCGAGCTTTTATCCTTCTGTCAGAATCATTTTGTTCACCTGCGACACGGCCTCTTTGGCTCCCCATAGTCTCTACATTACCACCCGCTTTCTTTACGATTGCCATCCTTGTCGCTCTTCGTCTAGCTCGATTCCCATTTCCTTTCATTAAGTCTTACACTATTCCCTCGTACGCAATCCTTGTAATATCCTTAGTAGCAGTACTCCCACCTTTAGGTTTGTCACTGGGAGCATATTTTAATCCGCCCAATCACGCCATTCTCTCTCAAGTAAGTGATGCCTTTTTGTTTCTTAAAAAATTGTGATTATTTGATTGTTCAATTTACATTAAATGGAGATATATATGCAATTTTTTGCATATTAATGATCTTGTGGTTTATTTTGTCAATGGCTAAAATTTGGTTTTTGTTCTTTTTTTCTTTCTCCTCAATTAATTTAAATGAAACAGGTAGCTTGGATTACATCTCATGTAGTCGTGGCCCTCATCTCATTGGCCTATCTATTTAAATTTCGACCATTTTACGCTCGTCTCTCAAATGAACGAGGAACTGCAAATAATAGTAGCAATGGTGCTCCGACTTGTATTTCGGGTCTCAACGGTTCATCGAATGGTAATTTTGGGACCCATCATAGTAGCAACAATTTAAAACGAGGTTTCGTCGTCAACTGGGGATGTCTACAAGCTAGAGCCATGTTTGGAGTTGCTCTCTTCGTACTAAGTCTATCTATCATGATAATTATCTCCGTTGCAATGGTACGTGCTATTTTTTTCCACTCCTGTAATATCTTTTCAGTTGTTTTTTTGCAATGATTTTTAAAAAACATTAAAGTTAGTCTGCACACTACAGTAATGTATCTAAATAGATTAGTAGTACCTTTCACCACTTTTTTTTTGTTTTGAACATAATGTTGGGTAAAGTATTTCCCGTGTGAAGTGTCACATATAGTTTTGTATGTGTACCTGGCTCGCATGGTTAAATGTTTGCTTGTTTTTGTATGTATAGAGTCGTGGAGAATGTGAATCTTCATCCACGTGGACGGGCTGGGTCCTAAGTTTGTGTGCTCGGTAAGTGATATATAATTCTATAACGTTAATTCATGAAATATTTGTTGGAGCAATTGTGGAAAATGTTGAGAAATAATTACTAGAGCACATGACACTGGAATTATAGTAGTAAAATCTCTTTGTTCTGGCATAAACTTGCTCTCTTAACATTTTATCCTCATATTTTTATAATTGAGGAGTCAATCAAGGGAATAATTTGGAACATTTGTCTAATAATAACGTCATTCAATTGCAGGATGCTAGAGTTTGCCATAGTCATATTACTTCTTCTCGTTACTATATCTTCTGCCGACGTCCGATTTTTGAGGTAAGTCCATCTCATTCAACTGATATTGTCTCTGCTCTATTCTTCCAAACATCTTGAACAACCCTTGTGAGTGTGTGTCTTCCTCTCTAACTGTCTCAGCTCGTAAGATTGGTTGGTTGGCAGGGGAATAGAGAGCTGGATCAGCAATATGTCTCTATGTGTACATTGCATTAGAAGGGTTCTTCGTCTTGTTTGAGGGAGGGTTAACGGCAAGGAGAGTACTGATCAGATATTTTTATGTTCTTTCTCAGTCGGCTTTCCCGCGTTCCAATCAATAAGGGTAACGGGTTGATGAACGTTGATATTTTTCCAACGATGGTATCTTCAAACACCGCAGTTCAACGGTGTATTCCGATGTACAGGTGAGTGATTTTATTTTCTTCCCGTGAAGCTAGTAAAGTAATTGAATTTTGGGCATGTTATTAAGTATTCTTGGATGTTCTTTTCCCCTTGATTCTAACTTTAGTTCAAATACACGAGCGGATGTGATGATGTTGGGTCCGACAGAGAGTCGGTCCTCTTTAAGGTTCGACATTATTACATTACGTATTAAATCATGCAGTAACTCTGTTTCCCAATTTTGGACTGTGTGTGCGTGTGCGTGTGTGTCTAATTTTTTTGGGAAGAAGAAAAAGTGTTCCTTACATAGTATATCAGTACAACTGATTCAATTTTGAAAGAAAAACAGTATATTGGAGTAATTTCCTGATAAACTAAATTGAAATGATGTAATAAAAGTGTATGCGTGTGTGTTTAATAATTACAGGGGGAAAACATTCGGGGAGAGGGCACTTCCTGGTGAGTATACAGTTTGTGCGTTGATTTTATTTTTTCGTAAAGTTTTCTTTTGTTTTATTTTGGCTAGAGTTTTGTTTGATTTGAAAAGTACGGGGGTAGTGGATATTTATATTGTGTGTGTGGTGTGTGTGTAGTTATTTATTTCAACGAAATAAGTGGAGAGAACACTTTTGGGAGGGGAGCAATAGCAATGATTGAATTGGTAAATTCTTAATGTGCAGGTGAGAGATTGGGAGAATATCGTTCCAGTGTACGAGGTTTACCACTTCGTCTTGGAAATGGACCGTCTCCTCACTCAATGCCCGGGACTCCGTTGGATGGGTTTCCACAAGGCTTGGGTTTAAGACTTCCAGAACCCGCACCGGCGAGTTTGTTGGTAACCAAAGTAGTTTTTGGGACCCCTGCTGTTTCCCGAGAGGTGAATTTAAATCATGAAAATCCTCTACTATGTACGGGTGAATTGGGATCCAAGGAGGAACGCGAGACTAATAATATTTACGCCAGTCTGGAAAGCGTCAAAATTGCTTCGATGGTAAATGGTTCTTCGACAGGGTCTAACCATAGCGGTTCAGACCGTGTCCTCCTCTCAGCTCCTAGAGACTACATTTACTCCATTTCCCGAGATTTAACGAAAACTATTGATTCCATTTACGATGCTTCCAGACCAAGGAGTAATAATTTTGCTCATACCATAGGTTAGTTGACTTTTTCTCTCTTTCAAGAAACTTTTGTAATGCAATTGATTATCGTAATCACATTTTCATGTTTTTAAATTAGATAAGTTCATTTATGGTTGTTTTCTGGCCTGAGGTGAAGATATTAGAATAATGTATTTAATGTTTTTTTTTATTTCTCAGAAACATTATGCCCACCCTTGTCCTCCCACACGATAGAGCAAATAGGTTCCATACCAAATTTAAATAGAAGTCACAATAGTTGTGGCTTTAATTTTAATCCTCATAGTAGTATGGAGAGTAGGCGAAGTAAGTAATATTTATTTATTTTTACAATTTTTTTTATTGAATTATTTTTTTTGGAGAGACACGTTAGTTAATGAATTTTATTTTTTTAAAATGAACATTAGACCGGATACGATATGGAACATCTACCGTCCCGTCCAATGCTTTAAATACCCCAACAAGTAGTCAACAAGGCCGGAATTTTGTATTGCAATTGGGAGCGCCAGGAGCAATGCCCGGCAATCCACCTCACTATTGCTCCAGTGAATCCTCACACGATGTGACGCCCGACTCGGGCATCGTATCTGACATTCATTCGAAATCAGGCCGGATGGATATTCCAGAAGTCGTGTATGCGAGGTGAGTCTTCTTATTTTTTCTCCCCCTCCATCTCTCTTTCATGAAAACACGGAGACTATTCCTGGATGCTTTCATGCAAAAACACTACTTTTCCCTCTTATTCTTGGGCAACTCTGTCTTTCTCTAGAGATATCATGGTTGAGTGTGCGTAATTATTGCTAATGAAATGTTTGTATCTAATGGAATTTACTTATTTAACTTGCTTAGAGAGTACAGACGGAACTCGGTGGAAGATGTTCGGCGGTTAGCTCTACTTCCACCAAAACAACATCGTACAACAACCCCAGGATCAACTCCTCTGTATGATCGAACACCTACATCCCCTAGTTCACCACAATTTGTTCCTGCTCCAACACCAAATAATTCAATCGTGGGCCGTGTTGGTCATGTAGAACATCTACTGAATCAAACGGAGCATATTCTCTCTCGAACTGAATCCCTAGACTCCAACTCGAACACTGCTGGAATGAAAAGACTTTTATCTCACAAAGAACAGCTCGAGCATGTCGAGAGACTTTTAGCACAGGTACGTCCTCACCCCAACAACAACAAAGAATATTTGTCATGATTTTAATTCCAGATTAAGTCAACTTTCAAGAGAAAATGGAGATAGGGTGGAATGGAATGATATATTATATGTTGCAATTATTATAATTTTTATTTTTTATTTTCGTTTACTTTCCAGGCTGAATATGCTATTTTTTTGGAGAAAAGAAATTGTGCCCAACCAGTTAGTCATTTGAGTCCCGTCGAGTCTCCTGGTTCATATGGTGGTGTTTATGGTGGTGGTTCTGTGACACATAATGTGAATACCTCTGCCTCTTCATTCCCACAGTTCCATAATAGTGCCATGAGTGCCAGTCCTCATCAACAATCCTTGTGTAAAGACAACTACAATAATTCGTCGATGGTTGTGAAAAATCATTGTAATAGTAATTCTACCAGTTCGTCATCCACGAGTAACTTGAGTATGAGTAACAATCACAATGGTGTCAACAACACTCACTATTCCAATAAGAAAGTGTCCAAGAATCTGGAGGAGGAGAGTGTTGTGTAGTAGTGAATAACTCTTAGACATGCACAAACGCTACCGTTTCTTCTAATATAAGAAAACTCTTCAGTATAAACGTGTCCTCCTCCAGCACCATACCTTTTTTCTACAACAACAACAACAACCACTACTGTAGTGAACAGTGAAGTTCAGCATCGATACTTCTTTTTACTGACATATATATATATATGCGTAATATATACCACAAACACAGTCATTCACTCACTCACTCTAACACATACATGCATGACAGACAGCAGAAGATGAGTTTCCTTTTGCGCGCGACCAAAGCTTTCAAGTTTTTATAGGCGAGGAGCACTGTGGCACGTAACTACCGCAAAAGCCTGGAAAAAGAATCCTTTCTCAGATCCTCCTCGTTTCTTCTCCTCAACAGCACTCCTCGCATACGTGTGTGAGCTGCTCTTCTCATGTGTGGATCACACACGTACATAGTGAGCTTAAGAAAGTTTTCACCCCGAAAACTTTTCTCTCCGCTATGATGAGGCAGCTGACATCTCCTTTTCATCGAGTTTTAGACATGTTCTCTCGTTGTATCATCCATTTTTTCTTCTTTCTGTCTTTTTTAGAGCCCTCCCTCCTCATCCTCCCTCCATCCCTCTTTCCACCCCTCCTCAAAATCTCTAATAGGAATGACAGAATCCTTAATGACATTTCCTCAGGTTTTATACCAACCAACTTGAAAAGATGCTCGCTCTGTTGTCTTCTAGTGTTAATTAGAAAATCTTTGACGTCCAAATAATTAACTGGTATGTACGTCAGCAGCTCTGCCTCTTTGCATAGTAGTTTCTACTTATTCTGGTAAAAGTATTTTATTCTTCTTCTCTATAATGTATAAGTTAAGGTATAGAACATTTTTTTCATCTTTCGAGTTATGAGCATATATTTGTAAGACTTTAAGTATTTTCACACATTCGTTTGCATAACAATGGTTCTTATTCGAACAAAATGTTAACAATTTCGAACAACAAAGGATCAAGTTTATGATTATTACTTTTTTTAAACTCTTTTCATTTGTTATTGGATTTGGAGGAAGTTGGCTATATTATTTTCCATAATCTAAACTTTTAAGAAACAGTTGACGAGCACTCCCCGTTAATCTATTTTACACTAGGCCACCACACTTCTTTTTTATGTGAATCCACAAAATGTGCTTCCTTTACATCTGACTTGAAATACACACACATGCACGCACACACTTAAAGTTAAAGAATATGTACTATATGTACGGTTGGTTGCCAAATGCTCATTAATTAGTATTCTATCTACCATATATACTTCCTGTTTAAAAGAACTCTCAATCCGTCTAATTGAACAACTACATACTACATATATACGTATGCATAATAGCAATAGTAAGATAACATTAATGGGAATTTAACATAATACTCTCATTAGGTTTTTAAGTAATTAGCTTCCAAGTATTGCAATATAATAATGAACTAACTACCTGACTAATTTAATTTTCCTGTCCAGATTTCGTTCTCAAAGTCAACTGGTTGATTAATATCATAATAGTCGTACATAAATCAGTGACATGTGCGTCATCATCATTATCAGTAAATCATGTAATTTTATAATTAAAAATGCATTTATTCTAATTGTTATATGTGCAAGTATTTAAGATTGTGAGGACAACTCTGTATGATTGTGTACTGTGTGAAGAATGGACGGATGTAGGGATCTTTCCGATAGAGAGAATATTTTTTTTGATGACCAAATCATGTGAGCCCTCTTTATTATTATGCGTAGTGATGCGCGTGTGACATGTACACTGAGCGTCCACACGCAACGAAATCATGCTATGCTATACGTATAAAAACTGCCAAGCCATAAAAAGAAGAATTATTTTATAGTGCGTAAATTATTTTTTACAATTTTTTATTTATTCGTTGTTGTCGCATGAATTGAGTCAACAACAAGATTTTATTGTTATTGTTTTTTTCCACCCTCCGTCTCTCCATTTCTCTATTGTGAGAACTTTCCATTTATCCGTTGAGAAAGTGAGATCTTGAATTTATGATGAATTATGACAGGAGGAGGATTCACTGTGTATAACATACATTTTTTACACATATACTTGAGAACTCTAAAAAACCCAGGCGATTTATGTAATTCTTATAGCATTTTGAACACCTCCATATATCTTTAAGTACTCTTGTTTATTTTTCAATGGTTTGTAGTTCAAAAGAGAATAATCCTGCTATAAAATTCCCATAATATCCTAAATCTTTTCTACTAATGTGGGTTTTTATTTTTAGTTTATTAATTTTTGACCACATATGTACATGCGTAGTAAATCATTACTAGTATCAAGATTAATCCAAAAAAAGCCAGCATTTATGTTTTAATTACTTTACTGATTTTGACATCCTAGTGACTGCTCCAAAATTAATTACTCTGCGCATACACACTACACATACCATTTATGTAAAGTTCAGATGACAAGTTCTTTTGATTCAATTTACGTCATGTTCGGATGTAATGTAAGGGAAAAGTTCCAAGGCCATATCATAATGTATACGGGAAAGACAGAATTCCTATCTCCTTTATTTAATAAGTCATTCTGTTGAGTCCTTTAAAAAACTAATAGCTACTATCTTGAGACTCGTTTAAGGAGCGTGCCAACTGTAGTAATAGCTGTCATGATTTTGAAATTACTACTTGTACTAAAGTTCATGTGTTCAAAGATAGAATCTGAATGTTGTAGTTTTTCCCCCGAGATTTTAACGTTTGGAACAAAAAAAAGAGAATTTTTTGTGCATTTATTTCTCACATAATTGTTAGAACAAGTGACAATAGTTTTTGTTATTTTTTTTACAGTTTCGTTACTCCTCCTATCATTGTTATTACTTCAACTATTGGGGGAATGAAAAAAAAGTATGATAGCGCCATTTTTTTATCAATTGGAATGAAGTTAGGAGAAGGATATCATGTTTAAAAATTCTTGTCACGACACCCCGACTCTCTGGTTGACCAAGAGAGTCGGAGTGAAGTGGGTCGTTGTTTTTATGGCTCATTGTGTGTTACAAGAAGTTTTTGAACTTGATTGCATCTGTCTCTGTGTGTGGACGAAGGTGTGAAAACTTTGATGGAAATCCGCGAAAAATTCCACATAAATTTTTTTATAGTATATTGAAACAAGGCATAACCTTAGACAAAAAAAGAAAACCCAAGAACGTTATCATCATCTTTTGACTTTATTTTTTTATGGCGTTGACTCAAACGGTTGACTCGAATTTTCTTTCTTTTTTTCTGAAGCACACACATTATTATTTTTCCCTGAAAAATCTGTGAGATACTTGAGTACACATACATAACGTGATATGGTTGTCGTTGTTGTATCCTTCGTTAGTGTTCACATGTTGTGACCTGTCAAATTCATGTAGTTAATCCATCCTTTGTGTTGTAACATTTACTTGAAACAAGGATGATGGTGAGAAGAATGACAGGGATATCAAGGGGAAATTTGTTTAGGGTGAATCTGTACGATCAATGGGAAAAGAAAAAGGAGGAGAGTAGGAGAGGGATTGTTTTTGGACAGTCTTCTTATGTTCCAGATTCTGTGTGTGTGTGTGTGCCATGTACTGAAAGTTCGTGATGGTTATGTTTTTTAAAAGTTGTTTTTGAGGTTGAGCCGACTCAAGCAATTTCGTCTCTGTCATCTTCTTTTCTATACGGGTAAATGGTGGTAGTATTTCTCTCGTCTTCTTTTTTTGTGGTATTCTTTGGTGATGTGCGTGTGTGTGTTGCAACTTGCAGAAGAGGGTTGTAGGGCTAGAAAGATTGTTCTTCTTTTTGTCTGCGCATAGTTATCGTCATACTGATCCCCAACGGACCATAACCCATGGAACCAAAGAGAGAGAGGCTCTCTCAGAGAGGGATGATGGATAGATTGAGATTGCTCAAAAGTTAGGACGATGTGCGAAATACTCATTTTTTGCAATAAACCCTCAAGAATTGTTCCGTAAATTACTATTGTCACTTATTCGACTTTGTGTGTGTGGAACGGTATTAGCCTGTATACCTACATACATAACAACAATCACCACAACAGAGTAGCAGTAGGGCAGATTACGTTTCATAAGTCTTAAAAAGTTTTGACTATGAATGGTAGCATGAATGCTGACGGTAGGCATTGTTTTTTATATGCTTGTATGTAAAAAAATTGTTGTCTTTGTTGAGACTTGAGATGGGAAAAAATTTAGGAATCGTTTTTCAATTCGAATGAATGGCCATATCTATCTGTATACGCACAGGAGTAGAAGGAAACAGAGTCAGACTTGTAACTACTTACTACATTATGAACCTCACATTAATTGTGTATTGTGTGTGTGACAGAGTAATTAAAAAATCTAACAATAGGATGAACTACAACCACTAACTACTCATTTACATTCATATAGTTAGCATGAGTAAAATGTGTCTCTCCCTCATTTGTTATATCTCCCATCACCCATGTATTATTGGCTCATCTTGTTGCTTGTTTGTATGTTTAGACAGTATTTTCAATTCCTGCCACCATATAATACATCGATGCTATTAAGGGATAATAGGGACATGAGGACAAAAGCACCTTTAGTGTATAAGCAAAGTGTATGAAGGGAAAAAGTGGAAGGACCGTATTTCCTCCGTTAGCCAAATTGCTAAATCCATATTACAATTTTTTTCGTTCTCTTTTCAAAAAATAAAATATCAGGACATCATACTATGGAACCCATGAATTTATCTATTCACTTGCGTAATTTATTCTGTTTGATTTAGACATGTACATGCTATAAGAATAAGTTATTGTTCTCAAAAGATAGACAGTATCACAAACACACACACACATAACATACAGTTGAAATTACACTTTGGCAAAAAATATGTTTCCTTATGTAAGCTGATATTATTATTGCACAGTAGCAACATACTATCCTAAAAATATATATTTAAGAAAAATTTAGTTATACCATGTGAACAGAAATTTGAGTTTTTTTGAGAGAGAAAAAAAATTGTACTACAAAGACTGCTATGTACTTAGTCTTATCTTAGCTGATGGGAAGTAAAATAATAAGGAAAAATATATAAATTATTGGTTCAAATGATTGCTAATAGTATCCTTGTGAAACTATAGAGTATAAAATAGTATTATGTGACGCTGTTTTTGTACGAAGATGAAACTTTTTTACAATGTATTCCAAATATACAAGTACACACTAGTATGTAGTAGTGATATATATAAGTATAAAAGTACAGATTTATACGAGTGTCATTATTCGGGGGGAAATGAGTTTAATTGTACTGAAAAACTCTTTACTTTTTGTGTGTCCGCACGAGGTTAAGAACACAAAGGGGAAAACTACATAATCATAAGTCACAATTACGAGGCACAAGGAGTGAAGAAAAAAAAGAGAGTATTAGACAAAACAAAACTATGTACTCTGTATTCCGTGCTGGACTTGGAACTTCACCAAAATTCTCCAGTCGGTTAGCTAGCTATTGTAAGTTTTCTCTGTGTAAGAGTAACGACATTGTGTGTGTGTGTACTATGCACGAAAATTCCTTGTTCGTTTTTTTCGGGTGACCTCTCTCTCTCCCTCGTAGTTATGTCTATCTTATCCTGTTATATATATTTACGAAGGGAGGGTGATGTTAACTTCTATCTATGGGGAAGAAGAAGAGTCGGAGGGAGAGAGAGTTATTGGTGTGTGTATTCTCTATTTTATGATGAAACTACTTACGTGCGACGAAAGTTTCTACAAATTTTTTTTTATCGGGATGATGACGGTGACCTGACAACGAGAAGAGTGAAGTTGAACGAAGAAATCTTTTTGTTTCCTTCTTCTCCACAATTTGTGTTCTCTCTCATATATTATTATTAAACAAAAAGAAATAACAAAGAGTGTGATGTGGAGGGTGTTTGCGTGTGTGTGATGGAGTGAGATGGAGACGATAAATGACCGGCGAGAAAGTATCAAAAAAGGAGACCAGAGAGAGAAGGAGACGAGGAATGTATGTTTGTCAATGAATTTTTGATGACCACATGGAGGAGAATGGGGGAAAAGGCTGGGATTGTATAATGTATTTATCCAAGTCATTTCTGTTCATCTTTTTACCACCATCACTTTTGATCATCCTTTTGTGGACTGATTCCATCTCGGCTGAATATTTTTGAACGGATGGATGGATGGAAGTGTGTGTGTGTATGTATGTTTTCTACGTCTTTGGTCGTTGTCAAGGTGGACGTGTCAAAAAGTGTTTTGTGGTTCATAGTCGTCTTTGTTAATACCAATTAGGTATGGTGTGAGGGAGAGAGTGTGTGTGACAGTGTGTGTGTAGAATGCGTCTGTCAGCTCGTCTGTGACTCTGTGGGGTTGACATGGAGAGAGAGAAAGATGAGAAGTTTAATATGATTATTATTCGTACGATACAAAGTACACTAGACTGTGAAAGATTGGCGAGTGTATTACTACACACACGCGTACACACTCAGAGGACAAACATACATTCGCGTCATTTGATATATTACATAATATTAGTAACTAACTGGCTCACGTTCAAAACTGATGATGAATTTTAATGCTATCACTTACCTAAAAACTGAGGAAACACTTTACTGTGTTGTGTGGAACGATGTTGTATGACTTGATAATATTATTAAAAAAATTATATATATAAATACACACACACACTATTAATTATTGTACTGCGATTAATGTACATATGGATTGAAAGGGAATCAACCATGTATCGTTCTCGTCGTCGGTTCGCTCTAATTTTATATTGAATGAATGAATGAGAAAACGAAAAGTTCTTATTGTGTAAAAAGAGAGAATTTTTTTTATAAAAAATGAATTTATTTGTTTGTTCTTTTGCTATTTTTTACGATGTGCTATTTGTAAATGACCCTTGTTGTATTATTTTTACTTAAATATGATGATAAGACAAAACAACTGGTAGGTTAGTGAAATAATAATATATTGTATAATTTAGGTAGGTATATATATTATGTATATTTACTTATTTAATAATAATCATAGATATGTATATTATAAGTTCAGAGATTTTACCCTCCTTGTATGAAAATTTGTACAAAATACAAATTATAATAATCATAATATATATATATATCTAAAAAAGTTGTCAAATTACTCCTTGCAAATAATAATAAATATATATATTTAAGCTTTCGCGATTTCTTCAGAATGAAAATGATGAGAATTTTGTTGTCCACTTTATTTTTTGTGTCTCCAGCATCATATGTACATTCAAAGGAGTGGAGTACAGGCTGGAATTTTAGCATGAGAGAGAGAGAGAGAGAGAGAGGAAGGGAGACTGGAGGAAGAGGGTAAAATTTATGGGGGTTGGTTTTGTTGTTGGATCTCGGGAAAATATTTTTCATTTGTTGAAAGTGTTGACTTTTTTTTATTTTAAAATATAGCATACACCACAGAGAACAGATACGCAGAGAAGGATAGGAGAATGTACGAGGAGAGTACAGGGGCTGGGAATCATTTACGATAGGAAAAATGCAAGGACTGGCGAGAAAGAATCCCGATTTGAATTTTGTTGTGCTCCAATAATTTCCTTATGAAAAAGTTATAGTCGGTTGATTCCTTCTGATACCAGTATAGAGATCCAACCACCATCATCCATCCTCCACCAACACACACACACAGTACAAAAGACCGTAAAGATGCTAATAGAGTCTCAACACTTGTGTTGAGGAACACCGGATACAAGCTCGGAAATGCCGGATCAAAAAAAAATTTCAAATAAATTTCGAACAACTGGAGAGGGGATCGAGGAGAATATTTTTACGGTAGTGTCGACACGACTGAAACTGGTGTTGAAGAGAGAGAGAGGGAGAAAGCTGGAGTTGGGACTGGTAAATTTTATTTTGTTTGCCTGTGGGGTGAAGGACGATGAGGGAAGGATAAGATGAGTATGAAGCGATGCAGAAAAAAGTGGGGGATTTTTCGAGGGGGGTGGGGCCACTTGAGAACGGAGGAAAAGATGAGGAAGTAAAAGTTGCAATTTTTCTCTCTTGCTCCCTATGAAAAATGCTTGTGTTATTGTGTGTGTGTGCATGAGTAAAAAATCCCCGCATAGCTTTCTCGCTTGAGAGGGAAAATAAGGCTGGATTGTGATTCTGGTGTTGTGTGTGTGTGTGGAAGTGTTGGAGTGTTTACATTTTGCACAATACATTCGGAACATTGTGAGGACTGGGTGAGAGGGAAGGAGGAGAGTGAGAATTTATGGTGAAGCCTTTTAATACGGAACGAGAGAGAGAGGGAAAGAGGATTTTATTACGTAAAAAGGCCGCCTCACTTTGATTCATTGGTGTTCGTGAGGGTGGAAGATGTCTAGAGGAAGGGAAGGGAGAGAAAGGGTTGTTGGTGTTGGTGAAGCACATTTGCAATGCAGTCTTTAAATATAAACATGTAAAATGTCTATATGGGGGGTTACGGGGGGCTGGACTTGGATTTCAATTTCTCTCCTTTACTTTCTCTCTCTCTTGGGCATCTGTAGCCTCTCAAATCTTGTTCTTGGTCTAGCTATTGTAAATACTCATAATATATTCACAGATGCCATGTACAATGTAGGATGTGTGGTTGTTTGACGGAGTATCGGAAGCTCAATAGGTATCAGAACGTTTATTTGTTGCATTCAACATCCTTGGAGAGTTTTGGAGAGTAACTCAAGTTGATGAGAAAGAATAGAAGACAAGCACACACGCTCCACACACACACAAAGAGAGAAAGTCAATGAATGAAAAATAAATTTATGCTGGTTACTCCCTTTCCCTTTTTTTGGCTGGATAAAGTTCTCCATGGTCCAGGTTAGAGGAGAAAGAGTGGAGGAAATGGAATGTTTTGTAAATTGAATTGAAGGAGGAGGATAGGAAAGAGAGAGAGAGAGTTGGATGGTGGGTGGTCAGTTCAATGTATATGTTTTGTCCTGGTTACTTTGCCATTATTCATTTAAGCATTCTTTCTTCCTCTTGCTCTCTGGGTAGCCACCTCCTCCGCCTCCTCTTGCCTCACGCTCCCATGCATGAAACAGTTTTCTCATCGCACTGTAATTCCGGACTACATGGACACAAAAGTCTGAAAGAATCGATGACGGTCACTTCCTCCTCGTCCCCTACTCCTCCTCCGCCCCGCTTCGGATAGCTGAGTGTAAAATTCTGGACACTGTTTCCGGGTATACAGGGATCTCCCAAGTCTCCCATAGTCATGCAAGTTGGTTGACTGTACCGCATCATCCCTGTGCACACACACACATACATTACATACATACACAGTGTATACATAATTTGTGATGAGTTTGAACAAAATTCCATACTTTTTTGTGTACACTTGGGACTCCTCGGAAAATGTGAGGAGGATAACATTCATTACAGAAGGAAGGAAGGAGGTGGAGGTGGGTATGTGGTGGGATATGAAAATTTAAGATGATACGCTGGAGGGGCTGGAGTGTGTGTCCTTAGTTACATATTGACTTTAGTGTGCAGAATTTGGAACATTTTGGCGGATGAGAATTTGGATATTGAGGAGGGAGGGAGGGAGAAGGGGGGAAAGTGGTGGTAGGGATCATTAGATGCCAGTGAAAGTTGGCTACACTGTGGGTGTGTGTGTGTACTCATAGTATATGGAGGGAAATGTACTAGTGACATGGAGAAAACAACTTTGCTTTTGCTCTGTCTTAACGATTGGGAAGACTAACTAGACGACTGTTTCTGTTTCTAAAAAACATGTGAAAATTTGTTAGAGGGAAGAGAGTGTGTTTTGGTTGGAGGAAAAGAGAGAGAGTTCAGTCGAGGGACAGGGAAAATACATAGGGAGGGGGAAAGGGACAAGTGCAAGTTTTTAACTTGGAAAAAAAGTATCCATACTTAACAGTGTGTGTGTGTGTGGGATATGTGGAGAGAGAGAGAGAAAGAGAAAAAGACTAAGCAAACAAGTAGAGGGAAAGTACTTGTAGATTAGCGCAAAGTAGAAAGCATTACTTAGACGTAGAGAAAGTTTTAATGCTAATGCTCAGCATCCCCTCTCGCCTTTCTTTCTCTCCCTCCCTCTTCCCTCTCTCCCACTGTCGTTGATTTGACGATTAGCCGACGACTGGCAGATTAATGGGTTTTCTCTCTCTCTCTTTCTCTGCCCCTGCCACATCCACATCCATCCTTCTCCAAATACTACTAGGGATGTGTGTAGTAGACCCAGAGAGTGAGATATAGGGAGGGCAGGGTATGTAGAGGAGGAGACCATGTAGTGTGCCATGTAATGCCGCAAAAGGAAAATTTCATTAGCTTCCTCTGTACAGAACGTAACAAAAGTACGTTTGGTTGAGGATGAGAATCTCTAAATGAAGTTTCGACAAGGACAGACACACAGCATGAACATGGCATGGAGGAGGAGGAGGAGGGTGGCCGACTGCTGTTTCAAATCTCCAAAAAGCCAAGGCTAAGTTAACCTAACTGACTAATCTCAAGTTATAATTCCAAGTCAAATTAATTTTGAACTAATTTAGACTCCTTGTTCAACTTTTCCATTTAAATGATGCAGAGAGAATTGTTTCCATTAAGCTTTCTCTTTCTCTGTCTAAGTGTCTATGCCATGTTGTATGTACTCTTTTAGTTTATTACTTGATTTGGAGGAATTATCATGGGGTAGCTCTCGGCTCGTCCATTCAGAATATTAGTCAAAATCCGAGAGTTGGTCTCTCTCTCTCTCTCTTCTTCCTTCTTACATAATGTATGTTGGTTGCAGTGCAAAAGTATCAAAATTTTACATAGCCTTCTCTCTCTTCCTCACTCATTAACTGCACTATTGACGCAGTCATTCCCATTTCCCTAATCTCGTTCATTCATGTGGTTTATGGACTGAAGAGTTGAGAGAGAAAATTGCATCACACTGAAACATCCCATACATTTATAATCTAAACCCATTTTTCCCTCCCTTCCCATTAATATACATACAAGGGGGCTCAAGTATCAATTATCCGCTAATTGAGTTGTTGTCACTCTAATCCGTGTTTATCAAGTGTCCGAAGAATTATGTAATTCCACAATTAATTGCACAATTTTGAAGGGAAATTAAATCCAAAGAGGACGATAATATATTATTAAATGGAGGGAAGAATGGAGGAGAAGACTCAGAAATGGACGTTTAAAGAGGAGACGGCAGAGTAGAGGGATTTGGCTAGAGTTGAGATAAGAAGACTAGGAGAAGGAAAAAAGGAGTCCCTTTAAAACGGCTGAAAAATTTCCATAGAAAAAGAAGGAAGAAAAGAACTCACCGACAGTGCAGCAGGATGTGGGAGGGCAGTCAGAATTCGAATGGCAAATTTTGGAAGGAGGCTCAATGGAATTATCTTGATAGCCAAGTGACTTGAAGCCTTCTGCTGGTGGTGGTGACGACGACGAAGAAGTAGAAGACCATATCGACGGTAAAGTCGCACTCCACCCACTCCTCGTCCCCGTCGAGATCAAAAGAAGAGATGCAAATAATAACTTGGTAAAGTTGGGCATGACAGACCGCTCTACTTTGCTATTCGCGTATCGTGTCATAGTTGAGTTTCCACTGTATTCTACACACTCAGACACACCACACCAAACACTGGAAAAGGGACTGGTCTTCTCTCTCTTGCCACCTATAATTCTTCCTTTGCTCCCAGTAACACTTTTTCCCTCCCTCAGAGAAAGAATTGGGATAGGATGACGATGAAGAGACGAAAATGGAGTTGTGTGGTTTGTCAAAAAGTTCCCTCTCCAGTCCCAAAGTAAAGACCAAGTCTGTCTTCCCTATCCAAGTATAGTCAAAAAGAGAGTGTGAGAGGGAAGGAGGAAAAAGTTTACAAATTCCACAGAACACAAAGTGTATATATATTATAATACGTGGACCAAAGTGTAAGACCAAAAATATTGTACCTTGACACAAAGGCAAGGACAAAGTTTTATGATGAGAGTCCTCTTATGATGATTTTGTAAATGGAAGACAGGACTGGAGAACCTGACTCTGACTCACACACACAGACACACACACCCCGAGTGTGAGGAGAGAAATGGCTTTTCAAAAACTTTAGGCTCTGACGGTGACTGACTAATAATGCGTCTCCTGTTTCTCCTCCTCCTTCTTCTTATAATAACAATGATAACTATTTCATGCGCGATTTATGCAAGCAAAGTGAAGGTGAATGTCAAACCATCTCCAACGATTAATGGCAGAATAATCTTACTCCTACCTTACGTTATTTCCCATCTCTCTCCGTCATCCTCCTCCACCACGTGATGACCAAGACTCCTCTTCTCAGTATAGGCCAATGTTGTATATATAGAAAGTATATAGAATGCATATGATACAATTAAGACACTCGTGAACCATGACGTCACCAACCATTCTGTCGTCATCGACGAGGCTCATCATCATTTTGTTTTTCTCTCCAAGAAAAAAAAGTATGGACAAGCAAAAAGTAAATCCTTCATTGTATTGTGTGTGTGTCTGTGTATACATTTAAACTAATGGGATAACAATCATTTATTTTTACTACAGTTTGTACAGTGCAACAAAAGTAAAATGGAGGATATTTACTCGAGCACTTTGCTAAATGTAAATATATTATTGCAAAAAATTACTATCACTATTCATTACGGTTCTAACTCTAACCATACACAATAAAGTTTAAGTGGAACGAGAGAGAGAGAGAGGAGAGGGAGTAATGATGATGATAACAATAACAAACAAGTGTGTTTACCTTCACTGAACAATGTAATCTTAATTTTGAAGAAAAGGAGAGAGGGAATAAAGAGGTTGTGAAAATTATGGAAAAATATTATGTGAATCCTTTTTCCATGTCAGCTCACAAATATAATAATAACAAGAGTCGCTAACGCTCCTCTTCCCTGCAGGGCAATCCACTTGACCCTAACCTTATAGAATCCCACTCGTCGATTATCATAATTATAAATAATCATAAGAAAAATATTTTTTAAATACATTGACACACACACACAAATAATAATAATAATCCGCAACAACAACAACAAAAACGTGACACACACACAAATCTTGTCACTTACCGTCACTCTGCAAACCTCCAATTTGAACGGAATCTCTCTCTTCAATTTTGTCGGTGGTCAATCTTGGACACGACGAAAATAAAAAAGTGACGAGCGAGAG
>WJFB01000458.1:0-28772 GCA_009870185.1 Pygmarrhopalites habei
GAGGTCATGAGCAATAACAAGTAAATTTGATCATTCTTGAGCATCGATGATACTATTCACCAAAAACCAGATCAAAATCCATGCAGAGGCAAATGAGTTGGTTGTTCAGATTCAGGTTTTCTTAAGGGTAGACTCTAGGGGGTGGACCTTACACTTCTATAGGTATAGCAGAACGGTTTCATAGTGTTATATTAGAATGAGCCTTCTTCCTCATATATTTGTTCTTTGACACACATGAACGTAGTATCTTCCATTAAAATTTGACACCATAGCCTAAATATGAGAATATGTATCATTTGCTTTCTCCACCCTCATGGCTAATATTAATAAGTCTTAGTAAAGGAAAAATAAATAGAGGAGGCTTAACTCTGAAAGCTGAAAACAAAAGCAAAAATGTGGAGCAATGGAGCTCTATCTGAAATTAGAATCATGACAATCAGCTAAACTTAAGCTCCTTGCCCAGTGAAACGTATAGAAAGGGTTACCCCCCCCTCAATCTTTGTTTTTTTCTTGTGTATGGATGAATGAAGAGAGTTGTATTGAACTTTCAATTTTTTCTCCTGTATTTTTCTATAACATATAAACATAATACAAAATGGATAATAGATGAGTCGTAAGAGTTGACTGCTTATGATCAGCCCTCACATATGTTTGTCTTGGCTCGTCGGTCACTGCCCATTAGTAAAAAATATGATGAAAAATAAGGAATAATAATTGGATTCGTCTGGATTCAACAGAGAATTTAAAAATGATTCTTCCCTTTAATATTCTTAATTGAGCCTTGAGACAAGAGTGTGTGTCTGTGTGTGTACCGTGTAGAAACAAAAATATTATTGTGTATAAAAAAGGACACAGTTATTGATGGGAATATGTTTTTGAACTTGTAAGAAAGCCCTCATTTCACCCTCACAATAATAACGTGTTCAACTCTTTGAGTCCATGATTTTCTTCCATGACTTTTGCTATGTAGCATGATGATGTATAATATTCTTTCCCAGGAGGAGCCTTGATTTGTTTTAATGTAAAAGTACTTATATAAGTATACCTATGTTATATTGTCAGTTTTCGTCTTGGTTTTTGGTTCTGAGTACTTCTGAGTTCTGGTTCATCTCTCTCACTGGTTCTTCAAAGATGAAACTATGAAAAATAACTGGTATAGATGCAATTATTACATTCCATGTTGTGTATACGTACTACTACTACTCTTTCAACATCTATCTGTCTGTCTTGCCTGTAGGCTGATTGAATGCAAAAATGACTTTTATGCATATTCAGCCTACAATACTTTGATATACTACACACACACACACTCAGTCTACAAAGTGTCTGATAGATTTTATTTTTCTCTTCATCTTCTTCTCTTTCCCTAACTGGTCATTTCATTTCCAAGACCACTTAGCTCTCTCTCCCTTTGAGACTTGGGTAATTCAATGGTGGATTTTCTTGTGATGAATACGACTGGACCTTAATTTCTTGATTTATTTAATTAATGGTATTGTCATTATAACTTTGAGAACCTTCCCACCACCTCACAACAACAACAAAAGTCGGAACGTGTGTCTGTGCACACAGGTAGCTATCATTAAGGGAAAAAGTCTCACTCTCTCAATGTATTGATCTTCTCTGACTTCTCAGACACAAACACACAAGCCGACAAAATATTTTTTTCCCATTTATTTACAATTTAAAGATTTTTGAGGAGCCAGATGGGCACCCTCTTGAATCATTCTCATCGTACATCGTCAATTCATATCAATACATTTAATAGTTTTTTACCCCCTTTTGTTCAAAAAATCTCATCTCAAAACAATAATTATTACAATTCCTTTTGTCTTAGTCACAAAATACTCACAGAATACAAAGGGATAATAACACCACACCTGTACTTAAAAGTACGGGGAGATTCTAAATTTTATTTGAATTTATTACTTGAAATTCATTTAATATCTTGTGTAGGACAGAGTTGATTATCTCAAGTATGTTCACTATATGACTCACATTAATTGCATTATGAGTCATTATTTATTGTGAATAAATTTCTTTCTCCCCCCCCCCCCATCTCTCTCTCTCTTCATTTCCCTATTGTATTGTGTACAAATTTACATACTTACCTTTCATCTTCCATTTACATTAAGACTACAATAAGACAATAATAATTATCATTATTTAGTAAATATTATTTACTAAATATCATGTAGTAAAACATGTAGACATGAATTTCACTCTCCCCTTTCTGATAACAAATTCCAATCTCAGTCAAATTCAGAAAATCTCTAGATTGTCATAAATCTCTCATATCATATCTTCTACTTCATTTCTCTCCTACAAATTCGGTACTGGTTTCCCAAATATTTTTCCTCTCTCAAGTATTGTACACTTCAACTGCTCATTTCCTATGAAATTTAATAGGGGGAAGAATAATAAATACATAGAGAGACAGAGAGGAATGAAAGTCAAACTTTGAGGTGAGTTGACAATACAACATTCAATCGTGTAATAAAAAAAAATTCTCAAGAAATAATTATACATTGTACGAAACAAATGCCCAAAGGAGAAGAGAATACAGTTCATCAATATACCTAAAATTCCATTTTATAAAGTAAACATTGTGTGGCTCATTTTGTACTCAAATTTATGAAGAGTATGGCACAAGTTTGGCTATCTTAAAACAAAACACTAAAAAAGTACAAAATATTGAGATCAAGAGCCTTGAAACCGCATGATATTCATCTTCTCTCCCCCACACTTTTTTCCTCTCTTTCAAGATTCCTCCTGAGAATAAAATGAAGTTAAGTGATGATGAACTTATTGTGTTATACCTTGTACAGAGTAGTTACATAGTGTAGTTCGTAACAATAGCAGTCGAAAGGAACACACAGACCAGACACACACAGAGAATCATGAGAAACTGTTGCACCAACAGAGAAAGAGAGAGACTTTCATTACTAATATAATATAATATTGAGAGGATATACCTTCTCATAATTACATTGGAATATACGGACTGCATTTTGTACTCGGCACAACAAGAACTCACAGTCTGACAGTGAAGGAGCCCAGCACATTGAGACAGTCACTCTTTCACTGAATACGAGACCAGTTGTGTGTGTGTGTGTCTCTCTCACTCACCAAAAACCGTGTGTTGTGCCTGTGTTGCTTTGCGTGGTCAAATCCTATACATCATTTGTATGAGTGAACACTATCTGAGAGAGACAAAGTTAAAATTTTAAAATTTTCTCGTCCTTCCAGACCATTTAAAAAAAGAAATTAGATAACTGACTGTGCGTGTGACAGGATTGAAAAATAGTGTTGAAATTTTTCTTTTAATAACTACACAAATTTTTATTTGTACACACATAGGAGTGAGTGTGAAGGTTTCCGGGGAAGGACACATGTACTATAGATAACATTATATTTCTATTAAATTAAATTACTCCTGTTTTTCACAACTTTTGTTCTACCATTACATGGTTAATGTGTGTGTGAGAAATTTTTGTCTTGGTGTTGAAAATCCCTTTTTCTATGTTGAAACTGAAGTAGAGAGACACAGAGAGGGAAAAAGGTAGAGAGAACTGTTTTTGACCTTCCATACATTGAATCATCCAATCGTGGACCCTTAGGGGGGGGGCAAGAACCTTGATATTTTGTGGAAAAATATTATTATTATTTGTGGTGGAGGAGTGAAGCAATCCTTTACTGCAGTGTATTTTTACATTGTACCCTGTGTCCAGGAGAGTTGAGTTGACGGATGACTAGAGAGGGAAAAAGAGTTCATCGTCTAATCAATATAAAGGTTCATTTATAAAAATAAACATTGTGTGTTTTCCAACCAAATTTGGACTCATCACCGACAAAACACGGTGGAGAATTGGTCAAGTTTCCTTTTATAGGGGCTAACAAACTAACAACGTTTCATACGTTGTGTCTCATCCTTTGACAATTCCACTTTCTCAGTTGAACACTGATATTGGATCTGTGTATCAACACAGGCATATCTGGAGGTAAGTTTATGGATATAAGTAATGTATATTTTAAAAAAATTGTTTAAAATCTTCAACAACAATGTGTCATCAGTTTTTATTTCATTGAACTCTTAGAATCCCCTAGGGTTCAATATAACTGGACAAATATGTAAAATATTTGTTCTTGAGAATTTGTCATTATTATTATCTTTTGGGGAACAAACAAAATGATACTTTTGTATGATGGAAGGATATAATAGTGCAAAAAAGTTTTTGTTGTCATACATATTTTTATTATTATTTGCGTACGCCACACACACATGCAGAGTGAGTGAACTCAACGTCAGTTCGATTCAAAGCAATACATAATACATTATTATTACTATGATGAACACACACACGGAGAATGGTACTGAAGAAAAAAACAGGTTTGCCGTTGGATTTTTAGTGTTTTTTTCTTTTTATTCATCCTCAAAAGATAAAAGTCGGAATGGAGGAAAAAGAGTCGTTTCAACAAATCTTTTTGACAATTAAAGAGGGCAAGTTTTAAGTAAATAATAACATTTTCTTGACATGGGGAACAATGAAATGTATTTCTGTGTGTGTGTGTACTTCCTTGTCAGTGTATAACGCAAATAGAGGTAGGAAAACCCCTATTCAGAATTTGTTCAGTTCCGGAAAGAAGTTTCCTCTCTCTCTCTCTCTCGACCTTCAATAGCTTCTTCTTCATTAACAAATACAAATTTTGTGTAGTATTGTATTATAAACATTTTTCACTCAAAAAGAAGGAGGAGGACAAGCTCTATTTATATCATAACATTAACATTAAAACTACATTATAAGTTACTCGGAAGGGATTACTGTGTGTGTGTGTACATTTGCGTTACATTCTTTAACTCATATATTTTGTCACAACTCATCATGATCAGTCAATCAAAGTCCCCAGGTTCTTGGAAAATTATTTCTAAATCCAAGTTGTTGACATCAACTTCACATTTACAATATGTATGTAGAACTGTGTGTGTGTAGAGACAGCTCATGCTGTTTCTTTTAAAAAAATGAGTTTTTTTCCAAACTGGTTATTTTAAGTTACAATGAAATTGAATGAATCGTTGGGTCCTTGCAGGGTTTCCCAAACTGAATTAGAAGCATTCTACAATAGAATGTGAATGTACACACATCGTATTAGATGAGAAGACTATCATACAAGTACAATATACGTATAATTGGTATAATTTATTCCACAAAAGTATACGTAATCACACACACAGACACATAGGCTCCGGATTACGTCTCTTTTTTTGTAGATATTGCATTATCTTTCTTGTTGCAACAAAAAAATGTTTGTTCCAATAACTTTTTTTGTTTTCAGAGTGTGATGTGATGCGTCTGTGTGTATTCTTATCAAAGTCCACTCTGTCTTTGACAGTTAAGCCAGAGTGTACAGTTTTGTTTCTTGACACCACTAACTAAATGTAGATTAGATCGTAGCCTGATTTCATAATAAACGGTGATTTTTCCGTGAAAATTACTACTTACATGACACGAATTGATTTTTTCACTCGACTATGTGTGTGTGTGTGTATTTTCACACAGTCCTTCTCCCTCTCTCAATTACAGCTATATATAAAAAGAGAATAATATCCCTCTCTTCCATTTCACACACATGACGTGACATGGTGAAATAACGTACTTTTGGTGGATTTACTCAGAAAATTTTAATACGACATCCATTATGATGGACAACAATAAAGAAACAATTTGTCGTATTAAAAACATGAATCCATGTCTTTTCAGTTTGTCAGAAAATATGATAGGGATCAATTTACATTGAGATTCAAAAATTAAGTTGAAAAGTAACATCATAGTACTTGATTTTCTCTGTACAGATATTTCTATCGTTCATGGGAGCGTATCGTAGAAATGAAAATCAATCAGTTAAACTGTGTCACTGATTCTCCTCCTCCCCTTCAAAATAACTGTAATTTTTTTCCCTACTCATTTTTTATTTATTATACCTTGTTTTTACGGCATTTCATTAATATCTATCATAAATATCCCATTAAAAACCCACATGATTTCATCAGGAACACACACACACGGACATTTCCTCCAAAAACAAAAGGTAGCAAGAGATCTCTGTCCCTCTGTCTGTGATTGCAATGAAGATTGAAAATGTTTGTGGGTAATGAAATTAGACTCAATAACAGTAAAAGGAATTAGATTCCATGTGTTATTAGTCGTCCATCTCATCCCCAAATGGTTGTAATGATGATGTACCTAATGAGGAATACAGTCCTCTGTACTTCTTACCTGTGCTCAATTAAAGGAGACTCTAATGCTACAATGTACACCATGTAAAGTCTACAGTGCACTGCGTGTGTGTAGGGTGCAGACACACAAAAAAAGTGAAATGAAATGATGTGAGCCAAATCTGGTAACCTTGTTCTGTGGTGACACAAAGAACTGACTAAAGATTCTTATCCCTTATACTAAAAGAGTTTTAAATTACTTACAACTACATATATTACCAGTTTAGATTGTACATAGTAGCACAAATACTTCTTATCTCTAATATACCACAGCCTTTTTTTCCTAGCCAGTCCTCTGTTGTAGATCTCTTGTGTGTGTGTGTGAAAGAGAAGGCATTGTCTCAAATTGTTCCATCTAATTCGCCATGGCTATGGTCAAAGTATAAAAATTGTCTCATTCTTCTCTCTCACTCTACAATTTATTCTTTCATTCACTATTTGTACAGTTAAGACGCACAGTCTTGTATGAATGACCCTTAAACATAATAGACTATGGAGGATTTAGCTGTTGGAAATATCATTACAAGGTTACCAACTAAGAATGACCACATGAAAAAAATTTGCAGGAAATATTTCAGTTTATTGGCAAATTATCAATGACAATTTAGTAAAAACATTGTTTTTTGAAAAAATGGATGTACAGTTAGGGACAAGTGTCTATCCCGTGCTGGGAGATGATTTGAATTTTCAGATAAAAATAGCTTTTCCTTTTAGAATTAAATTTTTTGTCTAATCATCGATTTGTACAAAGAAAATTGACTGGGTTGACTTGACAAGTACAATTTTGAGAGAACATCAACAAGAAAGTGCACCACCTTCCAACTTTGGAGAGTGCATACAGGACACCTATCCTAGTTGACACGCTGCATTGTCAATTACCATTCATCGTGACAGATGAGAAAAGTAAAAGTAAAAAAAGAAGTTTTTCACAAAAAAACTTCCCTCTCTGCATGATTCTCATCTGGTGCACTACAGTAGTTGACTTTAGTTGTTACAGTTGTTGACAGGTGTAAGAAAATTTAACACACTTTGTTCTTCAGTTAAAAATTCCATGGCCATCAAAGGGAGAGGTTAAGAATATTCTGTTCCTTTTACACATTCATCCTCCCAATTTTATTTGCGAGAGGAGAATACATCTTTTATACTCTATTTCTTAAATTACAAAAGTTTTCATTAATTTTCCACATTTTTACATACATGTATGTATGTACACACAAATTTCACAGCCACGCAGGATCCTTTTCTGAATCCAACAAAAGTTTCAATTTTTTCCATTTCGTTATGAATTGGAACAAAATTAAATATCTGTAAAGAATTTGCATAAAGTTCAATTTATGTATAGAAGGCAAAGATTGAAGAATGATTTCGTATCATATCATTAAGATTAGTTGCAGTTTACTTCCCCCAATCATTTAATACAATTAATATTGCACGTCTCCCATTTTCCCCTTACATCTTAATTTTAGAAATGAATACTGATACTGTACACCCCTAAAAAGTTTTTAATTGTAGCTGAGAGAATAATTTGACTGGGAATAGAATAATTATAGGGTGTACAGTGCAAAATTTATCTCTCACTCACACACACACAACACAATCATGCGCTAGCGACTCTTTTTGTATTTTTTTGGCGAAAGTTTTTATCCCTATCCAAGGTAATGTAAGTAACATACACTATCATTTCTCTCCTCTACATCCAACATTACCTGATCTTTGTCAATGAATCTGACTTTTGAAATATACAAATAATGAAAAGGAGAGAGAGAGAGGGAGAGAAAAAAGAAAGCTTGAACTCACACCACACAGACACACACACAATGACGCCATTATCACAGTGTTACCATTTCACAAAGAAGTTTGAGATTGAACTGTACTGTCCTGTCCTGTATTTAACACACACACATACAGTGAGAAAATGGAGATGGTAATGTGTTATAATATGCAAATCTCCCTGTGTACAGTTAACTATGCTAAAAATATGACACACACATGCCACACACACCTTTTCTGCCTCTGTAATCGGTAACGATGTCTTTTGATCAGTCAAAAAAATTGACTTTTACTACAAGGAGTACAATCGTACAATGTTGTATGCACACATCAATGCGAAATTTATGACAGTCGGTCCTTCTTGAAAAGAAAAAAATGACCAAATACGGGGTTCCTTCTCAGTATCTCATGTGTGTGTCTCTCTCTCTGTGTGAATCGATGCATGGCAGCGAAATGCAGTTGGTACTACATACTGTGTATCTGTACGAAGAATAAAAAACACCGTCGTGTCAATGTCACACGCTTTTACTCTCGTAACTCTTAACCGTGATATGAAAACTGTTTTTTCACCCCTTCTCCTCCATTCTCTCTCTCTCTCTGACATTTAATATGTGATCTGGTCGACATTTTTTCCCAGACACAGGCAACTGACTCGAGATAAAGTGAGAAGGAGAAGGAGAGAGATGTGTTTACAAACAAACATTCCAATAGCTTCTTGATACCTTATGAACGAACTTGGGCAGCAATGCAACAAACTCTTCTCCTTCCATTGTTATTCAACTTTATGTATGATCACATCGTATCTCTATACCTTGTATCCATTATTAATAATTTAAACATCTCTTTTTAGTCTTCCTCATCCTCCTTCAAATTTTATGTCCGTTTGAGAAAAAGATGTAAAAAGACTGTAAAATCCACAACCCAAATCTAAATCGTGTGTTTTTGAGGAATTAATCATTCAGTAGTGTGTACAGAGATACTATTGTGTTAAATCCACACACACACACTATTGTGAGTGTATGTGCGAAGGGTTCAACGTATCTTAATGACAAGGTTAATGGCTACACACATAAACACACACTCAGAGAGAGAGAGAAGAGGACATAAAATACAAGATTTTGATACTTTTTTTCCAATTTGCATTTGACTACTCGAAAGTGATTGTGTGAGCTTTTATCGACTTTTAATACAATTAAATTGTACACACATCTCCTTCAGTTTCTCTCTCTCAATCATTTTTCATTCATCTCCTCCTTCCCCTCCTCTCAATTGCCCAAATGCTTACAACAGGTTCACAGCTTGTGTGACTCTCACATGGGTAACCACAAGATAATCCCAATGACGGAGAGTGTAAAGGGTCGGACAAAAAAGAATGAAAATTCTTGTTTTTTCCTCCTCCTCCATCAACAACTATATACCTTTATCTCTTGTACACACACACAATACAAAAATGATATCCACAAGATTTTTCCTCTCTCTCTCGTCCAATCTCTCCCTCACTAATAGGTACAGTTAATAGGAATTGTTATTGAGCATCGAATCTACTGAACAAGAATGACGTCCATTGTACTCTCTCCTCCTCAGATCTTTACTGAGTCTCTACTTTATCCCCGACACACAATCCATGACATAAATGATGTGTAAGATTTCCTTTTGCTTGTCCTCATAATACTAAATTATCCTGATATATGGTCGTGTCACTCAAATCCACAATAAATAGTACCCCCGTGTGTGTAGTGTACTGTCCCAATTCATGAAGCACCCGTTCCCAACACACACACACACGCTAGTGGAGACCGACAGTAAAAATCCAAGTTGAGTCTTCATTCCTCTGTATTATTTTAAAGCGTGGGTGCATTGCTGTCAAAAAATGTACACAGTATGAAGAAGAAGAGGAGGAATTGATTGCTTGTCAAATGATGAATTTTTTTTCCATCCTCTCCTCTCCTCCTGATTCACAAAAGGAATCATTCTTTTGAATTGATCCTGTCTCGTAAGAGGAAAAGATGAAGAATTATTTTTTGTGTGTGTGAAGAGATGGTCTCATTCCATTCACAAAAATGTTCATTCAGTTTTTCCATCCAATAAAAAATACACGGTGGATTGTCAAAGATGATTGAGGAGGAAGGAATGGAAGAAAGTAAAGCCAAATAAGCTTGTATTTGACTGGGAAAACTCCTTATTTTAAATTCATCATCTTTTTTTAGTCCTGTGTTTTCATTATATTATTCAAAAATTTTGTTTGTTGGCTCTGTTCCGCTTCATTGTGAGCTTCCGTTCCACAAATGAAAGTTTGTTTTTTTTTCAAAAATCCATTCATAATAAATAAAGGAGGTATATAGTCAAGTTAATCCTTTGTTTTTGTACAAGATTCTGTGTATATGTTTTGCAGTATTCTAACTAGAGAGAATGTATGGATTTTTGAAAATAACATTTGTGCACACATTGCAAAAGGGTGAAAAAGTTTTTTTTGTTGTTGATGGATTTGCAAGGGAGAAAGTCAATCATCTATTCATAAATTGGTGGTTATTGTTTGAAGTGCAGGAGTGCACTTCTGCATGGGTTCTTAAATGAAAATCTACACTTCAAAATATCTAAAACTGTCTAAAGAAGAATTGTTAGAGGACAAGAAGCTCATTTACAAGTAATGGTGGAGAATTGCCATCTTTAGAAAAATGGAACGGAAACAGTTTTGCGCTCAAATTGGAAATTTTGGAGTGTAAAAGAAATCCGAGAATTACCCAGGAGGAAGCATAAAACTTGATTCCAATGGTGTTGTAATTTTGAACAAGATTGTTATCTCTAATTTTGACTTTTCTCCATGCACTTTCTTCAATTCACACTTAATAAGATTGAAAATAATGGCTTGAAAATAGAAGAGAGCATAAGAAGGAGTGACTTTCACAGTTTGATGTCGTAATTTGTAAATCTTGTTCAACTATTTGAGGACAACCATAAAATTTTTGAAGAAAAAGAAAACATTACTTGTCCAATGAAATGATGATCCATATTAATCTTAACTACAACTCACAAGTGATAAGTATTCTAGTTTAAACTGATGTTCAGGATAACAATGTGTGAATGACCCTCCACTCTGATCATCTTTTCATAAAAAGGTAGTAATTTTGAATAAACTTGAGGGCAGTTCAATAAAATTGCACAAACTACATTTACCTAGAGTGCATTTTTAACTTCACAGCTCAGTCTCCGTTCCGGACATTAATTTAAAATGAAGTTTTAAAAAAAGAAGTAAAAAGAATAATTAAATAGAATTATGATGGTCACAATTTGAGACTCCATGTCGAATCGCATTCATGTTCTGTTGGTGTGGCAGTCCATTGTGATTTATCATTCCATTTTCTCATTCTTCTTCTCTCCTCACCATTTCCAGGATGTGTGTGCCCACTGAGGAGGCAGTATATGGGTCGAAAAAAGAGTTATGTTTCAACAAAGAATTCCTTTTTAATATAAATAATAGTCATTTTCTTTATCTCATCCTCCACACACACACACACACGAGTACAGTGTGTGTGTAATACAATTTCCTTTTTAGTTCCATCCGTTGGTAGTGCAGAGAGCCGCAATTTTTTTATTTCAATTGTGAACTCTCAGAGGAGGAGGAGGACACAGGAGGGGATCCCTAAGTGTCCCAGGAATTCGAGGAGTGTAGAAAGATAGGTAGAGAGAGAAACAATTAGCTAATAATTTTTATTGAAATTGAAAATTAACTACCTCCTTTATCTCTCACACTCACCTCTCATTAGAGATTTTGTGGTGGATGGTTCAGTTAAGGGGGCTATTAAATTGGAAAAAGCCGTCATGGCTTCATGCTTATAAATCAAAACTTTTGATACCCAAACTTCACTTCCAGTCTCTCTCATGCTCGACCAAATCTCGCTTTTTTGTTTTTTCCTCAAATTTCCCCTTTACTGTCCACTTCCTCATCCTTCCCTCTTGACATTTCACGAAACATTTCCACTTATTATTATATGAAGAGTTCAAACTCTTCCTTTTGTCTCTCTCTCTCACTGGTCTTTAAACATTGCCATTTAATTCTATGCGAAAATTGTCAAGGGATTTTGATTCTAATTTTTGTCTCACACATACTCGTACACATTGCATATGACGAGATAATGGCGGAGGAGGAGTTGACTATTATTATATATTTTCTCTATCTCTGTTCTCCCTTTCTAAGCTTGTTAGAAATCCACACTTTTCGAGTTCCTCTTAAAGTAAAGAGGGTCGTAATTAATTGATAAGGAGTTTGGAGATGTGTTTAATATTATGACTTTCATTTTATTTTGAGATTCAAAAAATTGTCAAAATCACCCTTCAACTTTCCTCCTCCCTCCCTCCTTTTCTCTTACAGAACAATGTGTGAGCTATCATATAATGATATAATGTACAAAGAGAGTACAAAGATGTACAAAAATTTCGTATAAAACGAGAGGGAGAGTAAAAAAGTTGTTGAGAACAACCCCAATCTTCAATTGTATGGCTACCGTGAGGTGTATTAATGAAAAATATGGATGTACATCCACTCAAATGAGTGTATACTTTGGTGTCATACATTTCCCCTGAAACAGGCACACACACACGCTTGTGATTAAAGTAAATTGGTTGGAGAGGGGAAGGATTGTAATGGGCATACTTAGTTGATAAGGAAGTTACAGTTGAAAGTCTCCGTCCGAGCCTCAGACGGTTAGATTCTTTACGTATTGTGTGAGTACTGTACAGACTTTACTATGCTATGCAGAATAGGATAGACATGCAGAAATTGCAATAAAGTAGCTGTGTGTGTGTGTGTTGCAAAATATAAAAATGGCACGGACAGACAACGCAACGCTCCTTTTTTCTTCTCATCCGTTCAACGACCCACACAAACTTGTGTGTGTGTCCATCCAAAGAAAATTGTAAAGGGATAATGTGTGTGTGTGTGTGTGTGTGTGTGTGGAAGGTGTACTGTAAATTATACTCTTACCTGTGCTCTGTTATATAATATAAAAACGAGAGTATGGGTATACAATCGACGATTCAGCCTATATTTAATCCAAGACTACACATGTGCCTCTTTTTCTTTGAGAGCTTTTCCTACTCTTTCACACATTCACAGCAAAACTTGAAAATGAAACCAAGCTTCTTTTTTTAGCAATTTCCTCAATGACAGTGACAGTATTTTAAATGAGACTTTTTTTTAAAAGAAGAATAATACAATACAATTTATTTTCGTGATGACATTTCCACCCTCCCCTCCTCTTAGTCACTAATACGATTGGATTAATTAAAACACACGGCGGAACCAGGAAGTTTGACTATTTTGAGAATGTTATGTAAATGAATGGGACAAAGACGAGAGAGAGAGAGAGAAATAAATTTAGTTTTAAAAACTTCCTGTACCTTCATTGTGTACACATTAGACAAGAGACAGAGACACAACAGGTTCCTTAAATGTAATTAATCTGGAAATCCTTTTTATTATCATACCAACTTTCATGCATGTACGTGTGTAAGGGTGTAGTGTGTGTGGAGGGTGGCTAACACAATTTTTTTGATTAAAACGATTCAAAATTTGAATAATTAGAAGCTAGGGATGTTGTACAGGAAGAAAAGGAAGAATAATCAAAAGTGAGATTTGTTTTCCTGTTTTTGTTTTGAATTTAAAATAAATACAAATTTACACTCTTGTAAAGTCTGTGTTGGAATAAAATTGTTTCAATGGGGAGAGAGGAATATTGGAAGAAATCAGTTGTACAGATTGTCTGACAAGGTTTTTATCCCTCTCTCAGAGAAGAAGAGGCATGGAAAGAGAAAAGTATGGTCCAGGAAAATTATGAATATAAGGCAAAACAAAGTAAATTGGTGTTGACGTTGAAGTGTATCAAGTCACGACCGAACAACGTGCCTCACCTCGCCCCTTTTAATACAATCAAGGTATAATTTTGTATATGTGGCCATCCTTACAACAATGAACTCAGAGTCCTGGACACACTCTCCCTCTAACCAACTCACATTTGTATGATGTAATGGTATATTTCTACAGATATTCGGGAAAATAGTTAATTTTTCAAAATTTCACCCTTTTATCTGTGTTTCTTTCACAAGTGTTATAAAAGGATGAATGAGATTTTGACTATGATATTTCCTTTTCACTCCACCCCTTTTTTCTTCCGTCCAGTCACATATAATAATATCAGAGAGGATGATATCAATGAGATGTGATGGTGGATGTGGTAATCTTGTGAGAAAACGTCTCATCCAATAATTATAAAAGTCTAAATTTTTCAAAAAATATAATTCAAACTGAAGAGAAGAAGAGGGAGATAAGGGGGAGATGCTGGATCAGTGAGATGGAATAAAATTGGGATTTCATTGGACCGTACAGAGATAAACTACATATTTTTGAGTGGAAGAGTTAAACTAAACTCCTTGTAGGGAATATTCATGTGAACCCCAAAATCCAGAGACAGATACAAAGCCAGACCGCATCATAAAATATTATGTTGTGCAAGAATACTCTTGTCTCCCTTCATCTCTTCCTCTTTTACTCTGCCCTCTAAATGTGCAAGTCTTTGTTTTCGTTTTTCTCCAGTGATTTTTATTAAAGATAGTACAAAAAAGGAGTCCTCCCACGTCCTTTTGCTTCAAAATTTACACAATTTGTTCATGTATTAAATAATCCCCTCATTTTCTTTGAAAAAAAGTCTTAATCATGAATTTAGTACTAAATGGATTTAGTACCTAAATCTTACGTGTGAATATTCAAAATATGCCAAAAAATCCTCCTGCTCTACACTCTACTCTTTTTTTCACAAATTATAATTACTGTGGATCATGATTCATCCTTCATCCCATCCTCTTCTGGAGTATCCATTCCTATTGTGCAAACCACAATTCTTTACAAATAAAGAGGTAGTATCCTGCTGAAAATTGTGCGTTTCAAATCTCTCTATTCTTCCTCCTCCTCCATTTGTCTGCAAGACTGGCTCACAGTGTGTGTATGTGTGTCCTCTCGACAAAGGGAGAGTAAGTTTTGTTGCTGTTGTTGTTGGAAAGGTATCGACTCATTTTTCTCATTAGAAGAACAGGTGTGGTCGTCTGGAAGGATGGTTTACGAAAGAGCAAGTTAAAAGTACGTGTGTGTCTGTGTTGTGCAGAAGTGAGTGACTCATGTCAGCGTTCATCCCCCTCACACACACACAGATCACAACAAACATTTAAGCTTCCCATTCAACTCACTACTTCTTAACTCCTGTGTACAGGAGTTGAGAGAGAGACTACACAAAGAATTATCATTAGGTCATGCTGATGATGATAAATGTTCACTTTTCTTCTCCACCTCCTGATAACTTATCCAGATCCAGCCTTTCTCTCTCTCTCTCTCTCCAGTGTGTCATCCTTTTGGCCATTACACACACCACGGGCAAAGGGAAGGAGACTTGGTAGTGAATTTTTGCAGCTCAATTTGTTGTACTGTCATCGTGATGAGGAGGATGAGGAGAACTCTTTGGAATCCAGTTGAGAGAGACATTTTGAGCAACAAAAGAGAGAGACAAACATTATCCATTTGCAGAGTCTATTTATTTTAATTATTTTGTGTGTGTGTGTGTGTCCTGTAGGAAGAATTGGTGGTGGTTCTTCCTCTGAAAGTCATTCTCTTGATGATTTTGCGTGGCAATTATTCTCCACGCAATTTCTCTAGAAATTTTCCTATGGAAAAAAAAACTTTTTTTCAAAGTGATTGATTCTCCATTCATTTCTCATTCTTACCTTCTCTCTCTGTCTCTCTCTCTCCTTCCCTGTTTATTGTTACTGTTGCTGAAAAGTAAAACTTTTGAGTGTTTCACTGTAATTTATTCATTGACGTGATTCATTGTGCTCCTCTTTGCATGAATTGTGGGTCCAACATCATTTTTTGACTCAGGAACAACAACACACAAATTTTTTCCTACAAAAACCGTCTCAACTGTGCATCATCCTTTCTCTCTCTCTCTTTCTCTGTTCCTTGGTGTGTGTGTATGGAAATGTAGTACTTGAACAAGGAAAAATGTGCGTAATGTGAGCACGGAAACTTTTTTTTTGTATTTTTCCATCCTTTCCACACACTCTCTCTCATGAAATACCCACACAACACCAGTACACTTAATAACTTAGCAGACTTTGGGCACTTACCACTAATTTGAATATTTACCATAAAAGTTATGGCTACAGTCTTTTCTCTTCTTCTTCTACAGGTGAGAGAATCAGCTCAATGATCTAGAAGAGGAGGAGGAACGTGTTGCAGTGTCTGTTTTTTTTCCTGTTGTGCCTGTGTGTGTAAATCCATGATCCATGTGTATTCACTTTATCATATTCCTGCCATCGTCTTGTTGAAAAACCTTGAAATGCACTCTTTCTCCTCACCCCCAAATAATAAAATCCAGTCCAGTGCAGTATTATGTGTGTGTAGGAACAAAGTAGAAATTTTTGACCAATAAAAAAATCTTTTCATGCACGTAACGATTTACTAGTCAATCCATTTTGTTATTGATGGTGTGGAAACGTGTGTGTGGACGTTGAGAAAATTATATATTCCACATTTTCTTTAGGACTACTCTTTGAATCATTATAAAAGAATTATAAAAGAATTTTAATCATCTTCCTCTTCCCCCATAAGCCACAATTCTGCCATTGGTGTGTATGTGTGTGTGTGGATTGTTATTTGCTCTTCTTGACTACACACCACACACAATTTTGACATTGAAACATGGATCGGCATGAATTAAAAACACAGACATGTTCTTCTTCTTGTTTGTCTTAACTAATTCTACTGGTTTCCATAGTCTGGTCCGACTGGACATCATCATGTCGTACGGTGGCCAGTAGGGTTTCTCCCTCATCATCTCCTCTTCTTCTTCACTACTTGCTGTACGGTAGAGACTCAAGTCGGGGAAAATGGTAGGGAGTTGGTACAGTACACCAAGATGATTTATTTACTCTTCGTAATGGATTATTTTGTTGGTTTCTTTTTTCCCCTCTCTCTCTCTCTCTTGTGGGTAGTTGTACATGTGTGTGTGTTCGGACGGCGATATTTTCTAGCTGTCAAAGCCATTTTTTATATCTTTGTCTTTTCTGTCTCTGGAAGTGGAAGTACGTGGGAACTCATGTGTGCTGAAAACTAGAGAAAAAGATTCAATTTGGTCATTTTTTGAAGGTGGAACCCAGAAACCCAGAGGGTTGTACATTTTGGGTCGTTTAGTAAATGTAATTAGTTTTTACTATGTGTGATTCGTACGTGTTTTTTCTTTTTGAGGGTGGGTTCCCTGAAATCAAAAGGGTGTCCTTGTAATTACGTTTGATTCAGACTTTAAAGGCAATGAATCAATTACATTTGTAATGTACAAATTAATTAGATCAATAAATTCTAAGTTTTTTTGGGACAGTAGAAAGAGTGCTTCGAAAATTTCACAAATAAAAGATATCGTAGAACGTGTGCGCGTGTGTGTCCGTGTCATTCATAAAGACTCTCTGAACCTGTCAAGTTCAACTTGACTGGCTTCTTCACTTACGTACAAAATAGAAGTTGAGGGGGGAACCCATTTAACTATGAACAAAAAGGATGTCCATGCGTATGTGTCTGTGTGTTTTGTGTACATTGGACATGATCGTAAAACGAGGAGAGGGGGTCGTTTCATAAAAGTTTAGAAATTTTCTCTCTCTACCAGAGAAGATAATTACTCTTCTCTGTCGCTCTACAAGTATCCACATTCACACTTCCTTAACAATGCATAAATTTCACATTAACATGTCGGTGGTCCACACTCACTTAGCCTTAACAATGGAAATCTGTGAAGGAGAAGAGGTGTAAGTACTTAGCCTCCCCCCACATCACATCATCTCCATATTCATTACATATGAGGAATAGAAGGAAGATTCCTGAACTGGTGAGCGTACAATTAATGTCATAAAACAGGAGAAAGAGAGGAAGAATGTGGATCAAAATCTGTATGTTACATCCTCAATGGACTATTTGTAACAATTAAAAAATAGCCTTTTCTCCAACCCTACCACAATAATTGTTTCATTGTCCTGTAATACTAAACTCCGGATAAATTAAGATTTGAGTCTTGTAATATGAGATGCGAGGAGGATGGATGAGGTAAATCATAAACAAATGACACTTTCTTCCGTTTGACTTCCTATCTCATTTCTTATCACAATTTTCCATTAACTATTGTAATGGAGGAGGATTTCTCACAAGTGTCTTTGACAAAGTCTTTACTTCTTCCACACACGCATTCTGTAAAGATCCTCTCTTTTAACAAGAAAGGAAGAAAGCGACTCGCTGTGACTATTTTTTTGTTGAACAACCGTGAGAAAGTTTGAAACATCTCGGCTGCAGTAAATTCACAAGATGAAGCAAAAGTTGTACTGCTTACCTATCGAACAGTTTAAATCTTGTTCCAATGATTTGTATGTACGAGTGACGAATCAATTTCATCTCTTTTTTGACCCGCACTCACTTTTTTTCCAAGTAGACGTAATTTTAAATTTTTGATGTAAAGAAAGTTTTCACAGAACAGTAATTAACAATTACTGTTTTACAATTTTCTTGATTAGTGATGATTACACGCTGGACTATATTGTGGTTTATATTTAAATTATCAAGTACATAATAATAATTACAAGTACAATTACACTTTCAGATCATCCTTGCGTCTTAATGCTTGTGATAGAGAGAGAGAGTCAGTTTAAATTAAACTCTGAAATTTAAAACAGGAAAAGTTTGTCATCTAGCGTGTAAATTACATGGGATTACTTCGTAACTGTACCCACACATACACACACACTCTCTCAAGCAAGATTTCCACGTGTCTATGGATTTTTTCCCTCGGAATTTGATACAAGGAGGAAACAACGGGAACAGAAGAAGGAGGAGGACATTAATAAAATATTTTTATTCCCATCTATATTCCTATCCATGCAGTGTACAAATTATGTTGTGCCTTTAGAGTGAGAGTGTACCATTTTTTCTATTCTAATTTCTGTTCCCTAATCTCCACCTTCCTGTCTCATCTCTCTATGTCTCTCTTCTGCTCTCACAGTCCTAATAGTCATCACAGGTGGAAGAATTTACCTGTAAACAGTGTACACACTGCGTACACACACGTAATTTAAAATTCATTCTATGACGTTCATTAATTTTAACTGTAGTAAAAAACAGAGAATGTGTGTACAATGTAAGTTACACACACGCAGGATTGTACATACACTACACAAACACAAGGAGTCAACGGGTGTAATATACATTTTAAAATTCTACAACGTGTTGCCTTCATTTTATTTTACCATGGTTCTCAACACACTCAAATGCAGTCTTGCAGGATCACTTTGAATGCTAACACATCAGGACAAAAAATGAAGATGGAAATGTATTAAAAACACAGAGAGTCTTGTCAACTGGAGAGAGAGACTAGTTATTCAAACAGAAGCTGATTACACCGTCAAAATTTTCTCTTTATCTCCCTTGTGTGGATCTTTGTTTAGATTGTGACAAAAAATTTAGTTTAAAAAAAACACTTTGCACAATGCCCGGCCCAGAGAAATGGCAAACGATTTTTTTTTTGGTGGGATGAGATGATAGTTTAAAGGGTGTGGATAAGTTGTGACTCCTGAGGTTAGGAAAAAATTAATCTGTAGAATAAGGATGACCAAACAAAATACAGATGGTCGTGTACGTGTGTGTGTGTGTGTCCCATGGAGGAGTCATCAGTCGGTGGTTGATTTCCTCTCTCCTGACACTGCATTTTGCTGACGATTGCCATGTCGTACTTTCCTACAGGGTCGAGTCTTCGTCTCGGAGGATTGTTCCTGTGAAAAAGAACAAATGTTTCCACTTGTCTACACGCAAATAAGAAAAAGTTGTGGGCTCATCCTTGCAGATGAGGTGTCTTCCTTTAATCCACACACATGCGAAGATGATCCTTCATAAAAAAAGTATTATACTTGTATCAAGACATCAAGTTCTCTTTTGATATCAAGGAAGCATGTTCACAACAAAAAAATTCACGTCCTTTATTCAAACTGCAATGTGTTTGATGATAGTGATGACTGCAGAAAACTGATGTGTGTGTGAAGTAGTGGATGAAAGTCGGAAAAAAGGGACAGGGATGAAAAGGAAGATGCACTCAGATGGAAATGGTACTCGGGGAATTCAATAGTAGAGTCGAAACCATATGGTCTTTAATTGTACGACGAAGATATCGAATGAAAAATGATTACAATTGAGAGGATTTCCTTTTAAAAAAATTGGGAAATGTAAGTGCAAGTCAGATCAATTTATTCTTAAAATTGTGGATCATAACTCCAGGTTAAATCACAGACAGAGACAATGGAGAGACTTGGGAATTTTTTGAAATTTCACGGATTAAATATACAATTAGATGTGAGTGAATCAGGTGCGTATATATTTATTCCGAGAGAGAGAGGGAGAGACGGAGGAAAAATAGATAAAAAATGTAGATGTAGACTCTCTAAGTAGGTGAGTCAAATTGGGATGATTGGGTAGGAATTTGTGGATGTGGAAAAATAGTCAGACATTCGTTTTCGTACGTAGAAGAAGAACAAGAGCTCTGTTTATTGTAGTTATTGACTTACTCCATGGTTTTTTCCTCGGGTTTGTGGGAATGGAACAAGAAGATGTAGAAGAGTGAATCAAAGAAGAAGGAAACCAACTTTAATCATAGAGATTATTTGGTTTCCTCCACATTTCCCTCTCTCATTTGTTGTTGTTGTGAATCTTTTTTGGTTTCGGCTATTCATCCCATACATTTTTTTATTTTGTTTTTTTTTGAGAATTTGTGTACGAGCGCATATTATATTTATGTGTGTGTGTACAATTTTTGACAGTATACTTTTGCCTGACTGCTCTTCACTTCATTGTGTGGTTCACACACACACATACACAAACACACAAAACAAATGTACACACTGCACTGTGTTGTGTATGAAAATCTTGTAGAAAATGTTGACGCGGTGTTTGATGCAATTTGTGGTCGGCACAAACCAAATGACACTCATATTTCATACAGAAAGTATATTACATTAATGCACATGTATATTATGAAGTATACAACACAGACACACATTTCTCTATAGACAAAATTGAAGAATTATTTATGCATGGAGATTATTACACAGTTGATGAGGCCAGTAGGCCTTTGCCTCAAGCTATTTTTTCCTCGAATGATATATTACAAAAGAGAGAGGAAGAGAGAGAGGGACACTCTTCCATCCGAATTCTATCCTCCTGAAGTCGCCTCTCCGTCTTGGTAAATGGTTATGTGGACTAGAGATGAGGAGGGGAAAACAATGCAACGTCAGTCATTCAACCCAAAAAACAATTCACCTCCTCAATCATAATCATGAAAAAAAAAGAAAAAAATTTAAATGTTTTCCCTCTGTGTGTTTCAGTGTGTGTGCTCGTCTGTCGGTTTGTGTGTGTGTGGAATTCATTCAAAATGTACGAGGATGCAGAACAGATAATATGTACATTTCCTCAGATTTTTTGACCATGAAATTATTAGTCTCTCCTCCTCCAGCCAGCCAGACAGGACTGTGTGTGTGTGCCGGGAAGATGACTCGCTTAATAAGCAATAATAAGAGATGTCTTCCCCCGTCCCTTCCATCCTTTTTTTGTACACACACACGATACATACATCCCTCAGTCATGGCATTATTATATGTTTGCTCAAAAACTCCCAGAAAACTTTAACAAGAAGGACCAACTTTTATCAAAACAAAAATGAGGGTTCATGCGGTGCACCACTTAAATTGCACAAAAACCAAATGGGCCCGAGCAAAAACAAGAGAAAGAGAAAGATAGAGAGAGAGAGAGGAAAAAGTCGGGCTATCAATTCTGAATGCGATGGGGGGAGACAGAATGCAGATGCATTCTGTCTGCATAATAATAATATACAAGCATCTCTCCCTTTTTTTATTGCTTGAATAGCTTAATACCTGTCTACTCTTTATATATAGGATTCTCCATATAAATTTTAAAAGCAATCCTCCTCATTCGCTAGGATATACAAGATAATGTGTCGTGGGGTACCCTCAAAACAATTGAATTTGAATCTGTAAAAAAATTACCTGCACTCTTCTCTCTCTAGAAATTTATGTATAGGGAGAACATTTAACCACATCATTCTAATTCCAAACTGAACTAACTTAAACGATATTTGATCGTGGATGGAAGAACACAAGTATTCTCTCCACAACACAGCTGTGTACTTTGCTACCGGTCCATTTTGCTAAACCCCTCACAAGGGAACCCAATCTGACTTTTAAAAACAATTCTATTCAAGGGCATTAGGGTACTTGAAGATAGAAATATCTGACCTCCCAGCGAGGGTCGTTGAACATGGATGAGAGTACTTAAAAGAGGAAATACTTCCACAAGTCATAGGGAGACTTTAACGTGATATAGGAAGGAAAAAAGGGTGACGTTCCCTTGTGAATTCATATTTTTGTGAAGAAGGACATGGAGGACTGATGAGGAGACCCCATACACAGGATATTTTCTACAAGATTGTTTAAGATCTAGCCGCTCTACTCATCATAATCGTAAACCACTATATGTAAATAGCTATAATGTTCCACAGTCACTCACTTTTTATCTATGGATTGTTAAGCTCCACGTTTTGTCTTGTGACTTGTTTTTTCTCCTCACCGTTTTTTCCTCTCTCCTCCTCTCCTCAAAAAGATACACATGATTTAACAGGGTATAAAACAACCGTCACATCGTCATCCTGTAATAACAAAGGCTTTTAGACCTTAATCCGAGATTACCATATATTACCATCACCGCAAATCCTGAGTCGAGACACACACACACAAAGAGAGAGAGAGAGAGAAAACAAAAAGGGCTAACAGGCATCGTCCTTCGTCTTTTTTCAATTTTTTTATCACCTGAGAAGCTGCTTCTTAGTTGTTACTGTGTTCTACTTCATCAGTCAGAAAAAGAGAATGCATACAGATTATTACAGATATTAAGGTACACATAACATGTGATAGGGATTTCAATTATTTTCTGTGTTCTTCAACAGATATGTTGTGGTGTTCAAGGGAAAAAATGAATGGTTTCTCTGTAATACTTGTAATAATTAATTAATCTAGCTCATCTCCGGTCTTGTGCAAGGGTCTCCATTCAACACAACACACATAAGTACACACACAAGTCTTGAGTTTGTTCGTGAGAATTTATTTGGAAACAAGAGACTTTTTTTTATTTCTTGACTTGCATTGTCAATGTTTACTTTCGCAATTTGTTATATCCTGTCCGTTAAAAATGAGTGGAAAAGTGTGTAAATAATTTGTCCCCACATCTACACAACGTATTATTCAATAATAGAATAAGGAAAGTCTTGTATGTTTTACAAGCTGTTTGAAAATTTTGCACGCAAATAAATATTCCTTACATTTCACTGCTACTGTCTTGTCTTATGATTGCCTTCAAACAATAAAGCAGAAGGACATTGAAAAGTGTAAATTTTTAAAAGTATACTAATAGCTACAGGTCATGATGAGCTGCACAGCCAAAAAAAGAGAGTAGACATTTCAGTTTTATGCTTGAATGGCTGAAGGGAGTAGTAGTCAAAATTTTTGAACCCAGTTTGTAATTTGGAGTGAACCAGGTTTACAGAGATTCTCTTGTGCCTGTGAAACTTTAATTGGCCACACTGCACGCCGCATCATTTGTTCAGTTATGAGGCTGAGGCCTTTATTTTGATCTTTCATGTAAAAATCCTTCATCTCTATGTATGCAAAAATACGCTCTGTGGTCATTCCAAGTATATTATACTTTTGACTATGTATCATCGTGTGTCCAATTAGTCGTCGCTCACAATGAAATGTCTTGTAGCGTATGATGCAAAGGAAAGGAGATTGCGAGTAAGTTACTACGACAATAATAAATGGCCCACTCTATGTATATACAAATCTGTGTATTAAAATACCAAATTGAGATAGCGCAAAATGAAAATGTTGGTGAATATGACACGATTCGCATGTCAGTTAGTCAGCATGTTATCTTTCTATCTATCTCTATCTCAGCGTGTGTCGTTCGTGTGTCACTGAATTTCCTTGATGACGATTGAAATGCGAGGAATATAATTGAGAAGAGTCCTCCTCCTTCATCTCCACCGTCTAATCATCATCAGTTGGTTTTAATTGTTCCCAAATTGTTTTATTGTCGTCGAGAGAGAGGGAAAGAAGGGACCTATTTTTCAAGTGATAGTAAGAAAGAACAAAAAAATATCTCCTTTCTTTAAAAAAGAAGAGGAACAATTAAATGTAAACATAGTTATAACAACTGAAAAGATTCTCCCTCGTCCAAAGTACACACAGGCATCAATTTTCTCCATTTTTATTACTCAATTTCCATTCTATTGTAAAATTTTATGGGCAATTTCTGAATCCAGTGTCTATTCGATCCTCCTCTGAATTTCTGCAATCATTCTTTCTTTTTCGTATTAAATTGTTTGTGTACTCAACTATCTTCAGTGTGTGTGTGTGTGTGGAGGATGAATTGATGAATAGGGATGACTATCACGACTGGATGGGAAGAAATTCAGAAGAGAGGGATAATAGCACAGACACACACACACACATCGGAGATTGTTTAGAGATATAATTAAATAAATGTACAGCATTTTAGGTGGTCCTCTCCATCCTCTCTTTCTCTTGTCCTGTTTTCGTAGTTCTCCTGTAGAGAAAAGCTAATTAAAAATTACCTACAGTCAATTATCGGAAGATTGAGGAGGAGGCTCGTTTTTACTTGTCCACATAGTTAAAATTGGATGAGGCCTCCAGCCAATTTTCCTTATTGTTGTTATGAAGAGGAAAAAACTGATGGAAAAGAACTCATTCCCTTTTATCGGGGGAGATGAACGATCATTGTTGTTGTTGATCTTGTTTGATCTGAAATTTTAAATTGTGTTTTGTGTACACATTATTACACACACACAACACGTGTTGTGTATGTGTAATCCCTTTAAAGATTCTTGATATTACATAATATTGATTGTACGTGTAGTTTACAACATTGTCTTTTTCTCTGTGCATTTCAGATTGGTTCCAACTGATTTGACTCAATTTGAAAAATAATTCACGGACCAGTTTTCCGACCAGCGACTCCACACACACGCACACACACGTGATTCATCTGTGTGTGAAGGGATTGAAGAAGGAATTTTGGACACTTAAAATCCTAAATATGGAATGCAATGAAGTGAATGTTGGATAAGGATCAATCATCTTCCTGTTTTTTCTTCTTCTCAAAGATAACACAAGAAACCAGTCGACGTTCAAAAAATTCAACACTGGAACATTTTCTATCCCTCCGTCAAAAAAGTCAGTGAAAAAAATGAGATGAAAAGAAAAGTTTGACGGACTGGGGGTGATGTTGGAATAGAAAAATTGACTCTTTTTTATCCCTCTTTGTATACGAAGACCAAGTGAGAAGGACATGATTGCAAAGTATTATTATTAATCTTCAGTTTTTATCAGCAAGAGAAAGAGAGAGAAGACGGGCTTATTATTGTTCTGGAGATTTTTCAGGAGAAGAGGACGTCAGATTGAGTTTTGATTTGAAAATTTTTTTGAGAGGGGGACGTCAAGACAAATCGTTTCATCTCCCTTGTTTTGTCTTGTCTTTGTCTGGGACTGGACAGCCAATTGTTGTGTGTGTGTTTGTGTGTACAAAGGATTTTTGATTAGTAAAGATAATGAGGGTGAGAGGATGGTCCGGAGGAATGTGGGCCAGTACGTATTTGGTTTTCCTGGCATCAATTTTCCTCCCTTCCGTGCATGAAGTAAAAGGTCAGTGCAAAATAATGTGTATTAAGATGCAAACCGCATCATCATAATTCATACAAGTACATTTATATGAGGAGTAAATTGAGTTTCATTTTTATGTGTCACAAAAGGTCATGGACGACTGATTGAACCACCGTCACGTTCCTCTATGTGGAGGTAAGATCCGTTTTTCGTTCTTGTTTACTTTTTAAAATTGTTGCCTCATCCCCTAATTTTTTATGTAATACCATTATACAATAAAAGTTGTCGAAAGTATATTGGATGTACACATTGATAATGGTTGTTCCTGTGTCAAAATATTTAGTCCTTTTCCCTTGTACACGTCTTACTTGGGTACTTTGAGTTTTGACGACTCGTGAGCTCATTTTTTAAGTTATTTTAATTATGGAGGAGGAGGACACATGGGAGGGGATGCCAGTTTAAAAGTTAAATACTAAAATTACAGAAAGACGTATAAGTATGTAATATCTCCTCAAAAGAAATATGAGCAGTTTTTCTTGTGTAGTTGCTCTACGTCTCCACATAACCACTCTAATAATGTATTAATGATATGTAATTATATCATTAGACAAATCACAACTTGTGTCAACAGTTTTTGCATTTTACAATGTTAAATGTCAAACAATTGAGGAATACATACTAGGATTATTATGCTATGTACATAGGAGTAGAGAAATGAATAGATTTTGAATGTGTACACATTAAGTTGTTCTCTCTCTCTCTTTTCTATTGTATATTTTACAGTTCACAGCTTTCCTTCTCTATATTTTAATAGGGTTTAACTCCTGATGAAATTTTTGATTAGAAGACCGTTAATGTATACAGAGTACACATTCACGCCGCTGATCACACACAACACAACACAAGTACAAACATCATAAATTATACAGTACGTTATACCGTATCACTTTCAACTTTTGCGAGGAAAACATAATGCTTTGTGTATGTATTTTACTAAACAAATAAAGAGGACTCGCATCCGCTGCATCGAGAAAAAAATGTGTCGGTTGTAAAAACGATGAGGAGGAGGAGGAGAGTGCATTGTTGTTGTTATTGTTGGAGTGTGGGACAGAAAGAAGTAAAAAAAAGAATGGGGAATATTTGCATACAGTTTTTTTACTATGTTTGCTTTCACAGTAATAACTCAACTAGTATTATATCAGAGATTGTACATCATTTTGCATTATTAGAAGTTGGACAATTCACAAAATGAAAGATCCACATGTATTTATGTGTGTCTGTGCGTGTGTATGTGGAGGAAACTGTGTGTTTTGGTTTCACAATGACAAAATTACCTTGCTAATAGTGCAAATCACAAATACTTGGGTACATTTTTATTTGCATTCTACGCTACATGGAAATTTAAAAGTAATTTGGTTCCAATTTGCAACCGTTTCTTTTTTTTGATAGAGTAGCATTTTTTGTTCAACAACAAAGCAAAATTTTGAGGGAAAACGTGAGAAAATTTTGTTTGGAATGACTCTGTTTACTTAGCTATTATTCATTAATTCATAATTTAACAATTTAATTTACCGATATTGACACAAGAATTTGTAACTTGGGTTTAGTTTATTCCCCTCAAGAGTTTCTGAAATGATTTGACATGGTGGACTCTGAATGTTAAGTTAGAATTTACTCAATTTTGAGAATATGTACATGTTAATTTGGGTAACATTTTATGGGATTGAGTTCTTTCACTGAATTGTCCGCATGGGTGTTAAAAGACTAACAAGATCAGACAAAAATCTGAATTATGAAGTTTATTGCCTCTCGAGGAGGAGGAGAAACCGTGTGAGGTTTTAATCAACGAGATGTACACATCCACTTTTTAAAGTTGTTACTAGACTGCTTCACTTGTATTTGTTCAAAATGTTTTTTTGTGTGTCAAGTTGTTAACTACGATGACAGACATGTTTTCATATTTAATATTGTTCCCATGATGTGTGCACATTGGGAATCATTAAGTATTGTAGGTCACACCTTAGCTGTTGTGAATTTTCCCTCTCCCATATGGGAGAAATATTATTACTCATATATCGTAAACCATCCAAGAAAAGTCCTGACTGTTTTTTTTACCTTTGTGAGAACATTTAGTTGTTTCTCAACAAAAGTACTGACTTTTAATACGGAAAATACGGTAACTTTTCTCTTCCTCCCATAAAATTTTCACCATGGATTGCGACGATGGTGGTCAACTAAATACATACATAGATTGGACAAAAATCAAGTACTACGTGTGTGTGTTCTCAAACAAGAAATGTTGTTGTTTCTCCGCAATAAAATGAACAGATGAGAAGTAGATATTATTTTATTAAACGGGACAATCAGGGTAAATAAACAAGACGGATAATTATGGGTTCTCCATTCTGACAACTCTCACGTTTTTCTTCTTATGTCTCTATCTCTGCCTCTGTATAAAGTGCACATTGAGGTAAAATCCTAGTTTTCATACAATATTTCCCTTCTTTTGTACGTACACTGGACGTTCAAGTTTAAACTATTAATTTACTGTAGTGTGTGTGTGTGTGTTTGTGTGACATGGTGGCTTCTCATCCACATCTGAAAATGCGGTGACTTGATGTATACCCCCCAAAAGTTCTTAGACCTTCATCCTCTTCCAACAATGTATGTGGTGTGTTTGTCTTTTTTGACATAATTATGAGCCGCCCCTCTACAATATATAGGTTAATAATCCTTCAACGGTTAAAATCCAACAGCGTCATGCCTCCTGCTTCTTAAAACAACAATTTTAAACCCCTTTTTTAATACTCTGAGTTTTTTGTCCTTTACAATAATTCAAAGCTTCAATTTTGAACTCTTTGAACTCCTGTCCCGAAAATTCTTTTAGAAAAAATTCTTTAGGTTAATTCCCCCC
>WJFB01000458.1:28915-61949 GCA_009870185.1 Pygmarrhopalites habei
CCCCCCCCCCCCCCCCCCCTCTCTCTCTCTCTCTCGCCTTTCCTCACTTTCACCAGTCTCTCCTCCCTTTTAAAAGTTCACTGGTATTATAATCCTCCAGGTAAACTTGGGAAAAGTTAATTGGCATTGACACACACAAATTTGAAATTCAATTTCTATGCATTTAGAATGAACATGAAATAATATTTGAAATTGATGATTGCCCTGATTTTGACATGTGGCAGTTAATCACATTTGAGTTTACTCCTTGAGCAGTATTAATAAAGGGAATCCAACCATGACCACTGTAAACTTATTTTATTTGAGTGTAAATGGAGTACAAAGAGAGAGAGATGTGTTGAATCATTACGGATGACTAGATTTGAGAAACGTGCTTTTTATTTATTTGTTTTGATCCTTGTCTTCTCATTCGAATTGGAGAAGGTCTTTTCATGATTTCATACAAGATGGAAATTTATGATGGCAAAAAAGGCGTAATCCAAACACATATCATCATCATCATGATTATTGCACACACACACACACAGAAATCATAATGCAAATTGTCGACACATTTTTTCTTTCGCTTGGAGCCAAGGGTGCAAATTAGACGTTATGTTAATGCAACAATCCAATTTTCTACGGTGCTTAGTACACAGTACTTATTCCTATTTTTTACATCATCCATGTACATATTATGAAGCGAGAAATGTGTCTGTTCTACATTATAAAAAAAGGAATGAAGAATAAAAAGGATACACTCGAAATTAATTAACGGATTTCTTCCATTGAACCCAAAGTCAATAATAAGTCTCACGGAGGGGAAGGTGTATACAAATGAAGGATTTTAAATAGAATATTCCTTTTAGTAGTTTTTTTCTCCCTTTCCAAATGAATGAACAATAAGATTTTAATTACACCTTCTTTCTGATATTTAATTTTTAGGTACGGATTCAACACAACAGCCAATTACAACGACCACGAACTCTACTGTGGTACGTTCATCATTATTAAAGTGTATTGTTGGATAATAACGGAGGAATGAACTACACTCGCTGTAATTGATGGTATTAAATAATTTATTATTAAACAGGTGGATTATCCCGGCAGTACAAGCAGAATGGAGGAAAATGTGGAGTTTGTGGTGACCCATGGGATTCTCCATCACCCCGAAACAATGAGGCTGGAGGGATTTATGGACAGGGAATCATTGTCCGGAAGTACAGGTCAAATTCTATAATCCGAATCAAAGTAGAATTGACTGCCAACCACAAAGGAGCTTTTGAATTCCGCCTCTGCCCCCATAATAGTCCCAAAAAAGTTGTGAGTCAAAAATGTCTGGACAAATACTTACTGGAGCAGGCCAACAATGAGGGCCCACGGTGAGAGACCCTTTCTTTATATTTTGATAGACTTGAAAGAAACAAGGACAGACAATGTGGGTTATGTAGTATTATTGTGAAGAGGAGGAGAAAAGGAATCCAATTTTTTGACAGTTCCAAGAAAAGTCATAATCGGATGTCCAGTGAAAAAAAGGATTCCTCACAATACTGACTACATATGCACAACAATTGTCCTTTATTATTATAAGTATATGGCCATGGAAAATTTCCACTGACTGAAAAATCCATATAATTAAACCTTATTTACAAATTGCATTTCTTTTTTTTATGGGGGGACAGGTACTATCCTGGTGAAGGGTCCAAAGTATTTGAAGCCAGGTACAATCAAGTCACTAATATATATATATTCTATTGTAATCACATGCTATTCTTCACTAATTTTTATAATATAAAAAAATTTCAGGTACCTGCTACCTCGAGACTTGACCTGTACACAGTGTGTCATGCAATGGAGGTAAATTGAGACACAAGTTTGCGTACCTAATCTTCTAGAGTAAAATCTACCCTTCATCTAATTAGTTATGATTTTGTATTTTTCATTCCAAAAAGGTATGTTGCTGGAAACAACTGGGGTACATGTACAAATGGTTCTCAAGCTATTGGTTGTGGAGAGCAGGTAAAACACGATAGAAAGTTGAACTCTTTAAATCAAGTACAAGTGTATTTAAGTTTGAATCTCAAAGTTTTCCGTTCTTTTCTAAATTATTACAGGAAGAGTTTCGGGCTTGTGCGGATGTGAGTATCCTGGACAATGCTGGAAAGGCATCATCAGATGAAGATGATAGTGAAGATAATGTTGTCGATACAGGTAATTACACAAAAATGGATCCTCTTTTTTCATAAAAAATGGAGATTAGTTTTTATAAAACATAAATGCTTATTTCTTTCTTTACCAGACAAATTCAAGGTGACAACGACAACAGAACAACCTGGAGAACCCACAGGAGAACCAGTTGTCTGGCCATTCATCATGGCACTTGTTGCCCTCATGGTTGCTGCCCTCATCTTTGCTTCCCTCCTCGGTTGGTTTTACCGGAAAGAAGTTTTACAATTTGCTCGTGAAACAATTGGGAAACCCAGATGGAAATTTAGTAACCGGGATTTTTCATCTCATACACACAATCGTCCACCGATCCCTCCACCAAGGAATAAAAATAAGAATGGAGACTTACACAATATTGTCCCACCGAGACGACACCTCACCCCAGACGTCATTTCACAACCAATGCAAGTGACAATAAATGGGCTGGCTGTTTGAAATTTTCTAGTATACTACTAAATACTTAAGATATGAATGTACTACACACACACATGAAGAAAATTTGCCTGTGCGAAGACTGCACGCTTTAATTTTTTTGATACTATGATTGTTGTATTTACCTTATATACTATTTTAGTATATGAAGCGCAGGCTAGGAAAAGTGTAAATAGAATAACACTATAAATTGAATCATAATATTTAAGAAGGAAAACCTAGTGACTGATTAGGATTTTAGGTGTTCATTTGTAACTATCATAGACACACACACTCAAAAAACCTTCCAAGTGTTACCTTATAATCTTTGCGTAAAAATGATGGTGGAGTGTAAGTTAAGAGTAATATATATTCACAAACTGTTTTTTATATTGTTATTGATGACATGTATATTATATATATAGTTTTTGTCAAGAGTACTACGTAATTAATTATCACAGTATGTCTGAACTGGGATAAAGAATAAAATTTTGAACGTTTTTTTTTACTTTGTGTGCAGTGCAACCAAAAAAGTTGTAAAGACTTTCCACTACTACTATTAGTTAATTTTTTTTAATAAAAAAATGGATCTTTTTGATTCTTCTCACGTCAGTATTTTATCTCCATGTCTCGTGTGAAGGAATCTCATCTCTAGTTCCCCACATCCAGTTTTTTTATGTAAGAGTAATGTGACGTAAAAATTGTACTGATAATTAGTCTCTGGCTCTGTCCACTCTAGATTGTGAGAAAAGCCATTATTTATGGAACAAAGAGTGTTCTAAGTGAACTCTTGTAATTAATTTGTACATTGATTCGGTTTAATTTTGTACGATCGTCATCTCAATGGAAGATGTTGATGTTTAGGGGTAAACGCTCAGTGATCCTTCTCTGTGTATGTTTGTGGATCACTTTGTTCCGCATAAAGAATTTTTTATATGATTTTTTATACTATTTAGCTCGTAATACAGGAGGACTATCAAAAAGAAAATGCTGAAAATAATTTAGTTTGTCTTGAAAATTTCAAGTCTTGGAATCGTTGTCGGAAACGTGTGTTTTACAAAAAAAAATGAAATGTTTCAAAATTTTTTACATTATTGTCCGGTGCTGGTTTGTACAAACCATGAATAATTTTCAATTCGTTCATCTATAATGAAATAAAACAGTTATTTACAATTATGAGAAAAATTATCATTTTCAACTTCATTTTATTCAACCGAATCGTCCAAGTGCAGCCATCTGTCCAACTCTGCGGAGGCAACAAAAAGTGAGAGGGAGAGTGGAGATTCAAATTTCATTTTTTTTGGGGCCACCGAAATTCGGTGTTTGTTTCGAAATGCATTTGACATCGATATTGTTGAAAGTAACTGGAGGTGCTGGAAGGAGGGCTCAGGGGAACATGTGGATAGGGTAAGTGTATTAATTAGACAGAAATTTACATTTATTTTCATGTGTATCATTGGTAAATGAGTTGTTGAAGAGTAATTTATAAATTATTGTCAAATTTTTCCGTAGAAAACATCGTATCGCCCATGGAGTATATCCACATACTCTGGCTACAATGACAAAGAAAATCAAAGTTGAAGAGGAAAACTTATTTTACCTCAGACATCCCTATCTTACCGTTGTAAGTATACAATATCTAGTAAATTTCCTCATGTTAAATATTTTTTGTGTACGTCGATGTAAATGATTATTGATTGTGTGTCTTGGATTCATTTTTTTTGTAGGAACAAGAGAGGGGGCATGGAGGGGATTTACACAAAAATTATAAATGGTACAGTCGTCAAATGGTCACTAGAGCTGCCAGAAAACTTAAAGTCAGTGTACGGAATGAACAGGTTTTTGTCGTATTGCACAAAAGCAATTCCTGGGATATATAAGTAGTCAAGTCATTTATATTTATACATAATATATTGTTTAAAATATATTATTATTCTCAAATTTACTGCGTGTTACAAAGTAATAAATGCAAAGTAGCGTTTTGTACAAATTTACGTGTTCATTTACTTTCCAAGCACATGTTTTTGAATATTTTTAGGTTTCCCTGATCCTGGGCTAAGGGGGCCGGATATCCCTTATACACAATATTAGACATAGTATATGGATGGATGGAGGGGTATGACATAAGAGTAGTATAAATTTCAAAAAGAGAGAGAGATCTCTCTCTCTCTTCTGTTTGGGATATTTGTTTCGCTTTCCAAAAGAGAGACTCAATACTAGTGGCAACTGCTATGCACACACACACACCGAAAGTTTCATATAATGTACAAGAGCAATTCTCTCATCCCCATTACCCACACTGAGTAAATGGAGAATGAATCACGATACTTTTAAAATTTCTCCTCCTTGTAAATGGTACACATTGGAAGGGGGAGACGACGACGGGTTTTGTGTGTTTATGAATATTTTGTATGGGGGTAGTTACACTTTCGACTCCAAAAGAGGAGGGTCTTTTTATATGTGTGTATGTATTAATACATGTCTGTCTGACCCACACACACATGGCACAACCGTCGATACATAGACAATGTGCATACAATGTGGGGGGAATGAAAGAGCAAGTGAAGGAATTGGAGTGCGTAAATGTTAGTCGACACAACCCAGTTCCAGAGAGAGACATTATGATGTTGTATGTCTCTCTGTATGTGTTTTAGGGAACCGAGTACATAATACACACACACACACTCGCTCAGGACTCTCCTAGACCGACCCTTTATGATGTGAACCCCACGCCATGGAGATTTGGTTGGAAACGGATCGATAAAAAAGCATGGCGTGAGATAGGAGGCCTCAAACAGTAGCAACAGCGGAGGAGGGAGGTGAACAAGACAAAAATACAACATAATCAATATCAACAACAACAGAAAATTAAGTTGAACTAAGAAAAAAAAGTGTTTCAATTATTATAATCCCCACAAACAAATCAACAATATAAACTCGTCCAACTGTGAGTGTAAGATATAATAAGTAGTGAATGGACCACCAACACATGAAAGTTGTACACTGTCAGACACAATAAAACAGCTGATGTTATTGTAACATTAGTTTTATAGAATGTAGTGGGAGGACGACTTCCTCATTAACAACAACAACGGCGTGTGTGTATGTGTGTCTGTGAATACAAAAAACGAAGGGAGGGAGAATCTCTGATATATTCTTTTTTACACTTGGAGGAGGAAGAAGATAAAACAGTTTTGTCATCATGGATTTGGACGGTAAGGTTCTCCTTTTTATTATCACTACCTTTTGTTCAGTATAATATTCATTATCAAATGTTTTAATAATTCCTTATGTACCCTCGAGTCACTGTGTAACATGTGTACTGGTGAAAGAGTGTAGATAATTTATACAATCATAAGAGGTAAAATAATTGAACAGTGGTCACGGCTCATGGGTGGGTGTTCTCAAGCATGGATGATGTCCTGTTTACTTCAATCTACAATACATAGTTAAGTTTAAGTGTATGTCCATAATCGTGGATTGAGAGAGAGACCTAAGGACAGGTTGATCTTGTTTGGACAGAGACGGTAGATAACATTATTGTGATCTCTCTCTCTCTCGCTCTTTTGAAAAAGCGGAATTGTTCTCATTCTCGGCATGGAACAGGTTTTCCTAAATGCACCCTCGTCCTTCCCTCTTTCCTTGTGTATACTGTATACGCAGAGATTAATTCTTGAAAGGTGTATAATAATAATAATCCAGTGTGTGTAGTGTAGTATGTACTATGCAGAATTGCAGGTGTGTGTGTAGTGTAGTATGTACTATGCAGAATTGCAGGTGTGTGTGTAGTGTAGTATGTACTATGCAGAATTGCAGGTGTGTGTGTACATGTAGTACTCCTGGTGTATAGGATGAAATAACAAAGGTGAAATATTACTATGGACGGAAGTATAATAACATTATATTGTTACAGTTTTCAAAACGCCCATTGTATTACAATAATGTCAGTCTCTCTACTCTTTCCCTGGTGTGGTTGCATGGTTTTGTGAAGCCGGTTGTAATAAATTTTGCGGAAAATGAACTAATATAGTCAATAGCCTTTTCTTTCCACACTGTATACTACAAAAGTAACATTGTTTGATACTATGGTAGCTAGGTAGGTATTTTTACACTACATGGTTCTCTCTCTGGACAAACTAGCCATTTCCTTTTGCCGATTATTTTCCTACGTCCTGCCCAGTTGAGTCATAATATGATGATCCAATTTCTCTTGTCAGCTATTTCTTGTTCACAAAAAAAATTTGGGGAGTACCTATATATACCGTATTTTCTCTAATAGAAGCCCAGTTCCCAATAGTAGCCCAGTCCCTAATAGACGCCCAGTCAAAAGGGCTTTTTTATCTAGTGCTTGCATGTTAAAGAATAAGACCTTAGTTCTAAGACTTAGGAGCAAAATGGTCGCGAAATAAATAGAAGCCCAGGGCGTCTATTAGAAAAAATACGGTACCTATAATCCACACACAAAATTAGTTCATTATATCATGACTGCAAAATTGATTGTAGTAAAATATAGTCTTTGTGTGCTAAATAATATATATAGCCATGTAACCTCTAGTATCTCGTGGATGTGTTCCACCAGAACAAATACAAGTCAAAAGTGGAACAAAATTTGATCTACAACAAGCAAAAATCTGACTTGTAGGTTCATAATATCTATATTTTACATATTGTAAAGAAAGAGAGACAGTTGAATAATGTAATGTCGGTTGGGAATATGAGAGTCAGATTTTGTGTGTGTGTGTGGGAGTAGACAGTGTACAAAAAATTGTGTGTTTGAGAGAGAGAGAGAGAGAGAGAGAGACTATTATCTATATCCAGGAGTTTTTCTCCTCTCCTTAGTTAGTACATGCGGCTAATAACATTGAGACAAGCAGAAGAGAGAGTGTGTAATGTGTGTGTGTGCTCCTCTCAAATGTCAGTGACTGACATTTATCCATGGTATTGGTTCTTGAAGCTTATTAAGGATTCTTCAGTTGAGTGCAGTCTCAGTTTCACTGTGAAGCTCGTGTTGAGTTGAACACTAGGAATACTTTCATAATATAGGAAATACATAAGAAATTCCTCCTACCACGTCCCACATCCAGTTCGTCAGTTTGTGTTTGATCAAGAGAAGGGAGAGAGAGGGAGAGGAATGTTCTGACATTGGCACATACACATTTTTTCAAATTAAATAGTTTTGATTATTATTAGGATTGTTTGGAATGAGCAGGGAATTTAACACCCATACAGACAGAGTTTGAATTCCCAGTTGAAAGGGGTTGACCAATGCGTCAGACTCGACGGACAAAAGTGTCAGTAAGTTTGAGTACAAGAGAATAGAATTTTTGCGAGGGAGTAGTTCTTGTCAACGCACAGACACACACTCCAGCCTCCAGAGTATCATAATCATCATCATAATGTATAGTTATACATCCCCTTATGGTTACACACGGACTTATGGGAGGCCAAGTCAATTAAGTGGTGAAAGAGATAGACCATCAACTTTAAATCTTGGAAGTGGTGGTGGTGCTTCTGGTTCTTCTTCATCTGCAGCTGGTACTGGGAATTTAGTAGGAGGAGGAGGGAATTCATCTTCCACAACAGCAGTAGGCAGTAGTAGTAGTAATATGCCAAACAAGCCCTCACGCTACACCCCATCCTCCATCCCTCCATCAAACCCACAAAAGTCATCCTCCTCCTCCTCATCTGCCTACACGAGTAGTCATCCTCCTCCTGGTTCCTACACTTCCTATGGTCAAAGAGGACCCCGAGACCAAGAGGTGGTCACTGTCCCACCCAAGTCTACTAGCACCCTCACATTGGGACAACAACAACAAAATCCCCCTCAACAGTCGTACCGTCAGGTATTAGAGAATCTTCAGCAACAACAACAACAGCAACAGTTACAACAACAACTATTACAACATCAACAGCAACAGCAGCAACAACAACAACAACCTTCTTCCCTAGTAGGTCAGTACTATAGTAATCCACAGTATCCCCAGTCATCCGTCACAAATCTACGAATCTCCCAACAACCCCAACAACAACATCATTCCATTCTTGTAGATAGACCCATGAGCAGTGTGACCACTAGTAAGAGTACTCATAATCTCATCATGGACTCAATCCCTGATGTTTTTTGTCTTTCTTGTCCACCTGCCGAATTCAAATTCTCGGACGCCTACCGTGCAAAAACTTTACCCCGGACAGGCAAGGAGGTGAGTCAATTATTATAATTATCTTTACTGTAATAACGTGTGTGTCTGTGTGAAGGATTGTTTTTAAATTAGTCTCTCTGACATTCTGATTCTTTCCATTGTGAATATAATTTTCTTTGATGGATCGCTTTATCCTTTATGTACAATCTCTTTGTGTGTCATTTAATTTTTTTGCACGTGGTGATACAAGTCGTAACCAAGTTTTACTAACGTACCAAGGAAATATATTTTCTTTGTAGTGTGTAGTAATTTCGTCTACATAATCTCTTTTACAAAGTGGCTGTCTTCTTTTTCTGAAAAACTGCTAAAGGTGACGGTGTTGGTGAAGCGTTTTATTCGTTTAGAATCAGGAATGGTAGGTGTGAGGGTGTAGAATAGGGTGAAGAATTGGGTGAGGAATGCTCAGCATGTTTTCGTATATTATTATTCATGTTTTGAGAGGGTTCCTACCTTTGGTGGAACGGTCGAATTAGATTTTGAAAACAAATAGAAAATAGCTGTCGAGGGATGTTATTTGTTTTAGAGGTTGTTGAAATGGTTTTCTGGGTCCTCCTCACACACTCGTACTTGTTCACTCGCATCTCATTTGCATAGTTTCCAAATGAGGAGATCCACCCATCATCATCATCCCGTAGTGAGTCTCACGTGAGACCAACCCATATCTTGGTATATCAAATGGAAAAAATTGAGAGGATTGTGAGATGGGAAGCTTCGCATTCATATCATACAAATAATATATGTTGTTGTTGTGTTGCACAACTTGCTTATAACCCATAATAAAAACTTGGTGCATGGTCTCTTATAAACAAAAACGGGCTTTGAAAAAATAGAGATAGATAGAGAGAGAGAGACTTTACAAAGCAGAGCTTATGAATGATGCAAGATTGAGGATGCTTGACTGAGGAATGTTTTGGTGGTACATAGTATGCACTGGTTGGTTAGTAGTGGTACATAGTAGTAAGCAAAGTCCTTCACGGTTAGAAAAGTATTCCCTATATTTACCAAGTTGGGAATAAAGAACGGGACAGTCAAAACATGAGAGAATTTGTCTTAAATCTTAATTCTAATTTACACGAGAGAGAGAGAGAGATTCAAGTAATTTTATTCAGTAAAAATTCTGAAATTGTGGTTTGCATTTCACTGGATGATTATAATTCCATTTTTTTGGAAGGAAAATATTTTTACCGGATGAAAAAGTCCATCTTTTCTAGCCGTGCTTGCTCATATCATTTTTGACAGTCTAAATTATATGACTGCTCCATTTTTCACGTGTGTCTTATATGTACAGTGTACATTGTGTTACATATTTTCCTTTGGAGTGTCAAGTTCGTTCCCAGTATTCAAACCACATATTATGTAATAATGGTATGTTATATTTACCTTTACAATTCATATGTATCTGCTGGAGTATGTGAACAATGTAACACACTCACTACCAATGCATTTAATTTGCATTCTTTCCGTGTACAATTCTTTTGGTTATACAATATACAGAAACGTGCACAGCCTCATTGTCTGGAGAATGTGAAGAATAGTTTTTTGTCTTCCAATACAAGTAGTAGATATTCAGGTTCAGGATCTTCTGTATAGGTACGTATAAATTCAGTACTGTCAGTGGGAGGAAGAAAGAAGTAATAATTTTGATTGCTTCTGTCTCAAAGTTCCTTGCTCCAACCTATTAATAAATACAGTCTAAAATTAGAATTTTATTTATTTACTTGCATCTCTTATACTCCAATCAAGTATTGATGTATGTTGAGAGTCCGTTGCACATGTAGAGTACAGAGAGAACGCCCAGGCAATAAATATGAGTGTGTACAATCCCTCAATTATCACACACTCACAACTACATCTCTCTCTCTCGCTGTAGTCAATGTGTATAACGTACCAAAACAACGTGGATGGCCGAAAGTCATGAACATATGACCTTTGTTCAAATATTCTTTATGATATTATGTTGTGAACAAGACACACGCACATGTATATATGGACGAGGGACTATTTTGAGGGGTTGTAAAACTACCAAAGGACACGAGACACATGGTCATGAGACGAGTTCTTCTTTTTTGCAATCTGATAGTGAGAGAGGATAATTGTTCCTCAACATGAAAAGAGGATAAATGTGATTCCTAGTCGCATGTCCTCTCATACACTCTACACAGACAGGAATGGAAAGAGTCAGTCAACTTTGACAATTCATCTCGTGCAGACTTTGTTACCACCTATATACTTTTTGGAACAAACAGTGATGATCCCATCACTACATTAACATGTATTACTTTAGTTACAATTATAACTAAATTAATCTTCATCAGATCAAGGTGGGAGACCTTGTATTGGAGGGAAGGGGTTTAAATAAGTTTGGCAGGAAATGAACAACAAAGATAAGATTCAAAGATTGACTAGAAATGTAAAAGCTATAATAAAATTTTAATATGTGGTTCTTTTTGGTAGTGATCGAGTCAGGCATAAGTGATGGATGTGTGTGTGTGTGTGTAAAGGGATCTGGAGTAGATTCAACATGTCAAATTATTTCATGGGTTGACAGTGAGTGTACACTGTACAGAGAGAGAGTTTTCTTTTTAGGACTGGGTGATTACAATTTAAGATAGGCAAAGGGGAAATTGGAGAAGAGAACATTTTGACTTTAATAACTACTATGGAGAAAATAATGGTTCTGTCTCTCCTTATCCTTATGTTGTGTTATTTTAACGTTGAGTATGGAACAAAGTTCTTATGTGACACTTGAAAGAGTATTTTTTTCACTTCGTGTGTGTTTTAAGATGGAGGGAGGGAAAGAGCTATTATGCATGGCTTTCATCATCGTAAATGAGTTAATTTATAGGTGATCATAATATTTAATGTCATTTCACCCTGTGGCATGCTAATACTCCCACGAAAACTTATTCTCAGGCTTTTGTGTATGTGTGTAACAAGTCGTTACTTACTACCCCGTAAATACTTGTAGGTAACTACTTTGCATGTATTTCTTGACAAGACACGCTTTTCACTCATGCATGTGTGTGGAAATAATGTGCTTCGCATTATTTCGTGCCCTTTACACTAATTCAACTGTGGCAGGATAAAATCGAATACATGCTCTTTTTAGTACATGTTTTCCGTATAATGAACTTCATTTGTCAACAAGTAGGAGAAACTAATTTCCTTTCTCTCTCTCTCTCTCTTTTCTTTTGTAGAATGAACGACTCATTGGATTTGCTACACTGCCAGAACAAGTACACCGGAAGTCAGTCAAAAAAGGATTTGACTTTACTCTGATGGCGGTGGGAGAGTCGGGTTTGGGGAAATCAACTCTAGTCAACAGTCTTTTCCTTGCTGACTTTTACCAGAATCGAAAAATTCCAAGTGTTTCAGGTGAGAGTACAATATTATTTTTCGTGTGGTACTGACACACCACAAACGTTGATGAAGGTTGATGGAGTATAGTCAAAGGTTATAATCAGATGATAAATTATTTAAATAGATTCTCATCATCATTTTCCAGATCTCTTGAAACGAACGACAACCATTCAAAAGCACACGATTGAAATTGAAGAGCGAGGGGTGAAACTTCGATTGACGGTGATTGACACACCTGGTGAGTTTTTTTGTGTCTTTGACATTTACTAGAGGTGCTTTATTATTAGCACCATATTAAGTATAGGGAGGGATATGTAGTCAGTTTTGTGTAGGCTTATTAAGAAGATTATATGTCAAGGCAAACGAAAAGACAATGACATACTATACACTTTAAGAGTCCTTAATGGATTTGTCATAAAATTAATGAGGATTCTATAATTAATTATTAATTTGAAATGTTTGTAGGTTTTGGGGATGCCATCAATTGTGAAGACAGTTGGAAAACATGTGTTGATTACATTGATGAACAATTCCAGCAATACTTTTTAGCAGAGAGTGGACTAAATCGAAGACATATTCAAGATACTCGTGTTCACTGTTGTGTATACTTTGTACCGCCTTATGGTCATGGGTGAGTTTCTTTGTTCTTTCCCTTGTCACGTATACTTATGTAAGTATATAAACGGTGTATAACGATTCATTTTCATTGTAATGTAATACCAGGTTACGGCAGTTGGATATAGAAGCGTTGAGAAGTCTACAGAATCGTGTAAATGTCATCCCAGTAATTGCCAAAGCAGACACATTGACCCCGAGTGAAATCAGGAGGATGAAAGACCAAATTTTGGAAGACCTTAGAGTTAATAATATACAGGTACTACATTCGCATTGTACTTTATATTGACAATATGACTGAAAATAGCACTACGTATAACTTATACGGTATAAGCCCAAACTTTAACATTAATTTTTTTCACTAAACAGATTTACCAATTCCCCGAGTGTGATGAAGAAGAGGATGACGAATTTAAGCGTCAGGATCGCGAATTAAAGGCAGCAATTCCCTTTGCCGTGGCATCCTCTGACACATTTGTTGAGGTTGCTGGTAGAAAAGTTCGAGGAAGGTAAATTAAAGAAGGAATAATCTCTCTGTATTCTACTTTTACCCAACAATATTTAACCACATGAAATATTATTTTCTTTTAATGTTAAAGGCACTACCCCTGGGGCATAGTCGAGGTCGAAAATCCTAGTCACAGTGATTTTTGCAAATTACGAACTATGCTAATTCAGTCTCACATGCATGATCTAAAAGAAACCACTCAAGATCTACACTATGAAAACTTCCGAGCCAAAGGTTCGTAACACTTTTTGTGACTTATTACTAACCAATTATATATCCTGAATCTCAATTTTGTATATATTGAATATGTATTTTTTCCAGCTATCGCTCAAATATCAAACGGATCTGCCAGGGAAAGGAGCAAATTAAAAAGAGACACGTCCTCAGATTCACCACAAGATATTCTGCAACAAAAAGAGGCAGAGGTAATAATTTATTTCAATATTATATTAACTTTGTCTAATTCTGTGTTTCTAGGATAATTTTAATGAGCGATAACTATTTTATTTTCAGATCAAGAGGATGCAGCAAATGATTTCGAAAATGGAAGCCAAATTAAAAGCAGCTGGACAGCCAAAGTCAATGCGCGACTCAATAATTGATCTATGAACCAGACACTATTTATTATATATTTAGCAGTGCTTGCATTCCATACAAAAAAAACACACAAACATAATACAATATATATTAAATAGTAGTAGTAACTAGGTAATAATATCAAATCAAAAGTAAGGTTATTAAAAATGTGAGCAAGTACCTTCTGTTTGAAATCGGAGTATACGGGAAATGAGGTTTATAATAATAATTTTTATAATTTAATTGTGCAAAAACAAATAACAACGAATACAAGTAATGCCTATTGATCTTCAGTATTTCAAAAAAAATGCTGTCTTTGTTCATCCTATCTTCACCATTTAAGTGCTATTATTAAGTAGTACTGTAGTGATAGATGTATTGAAAAATATTGGACTTGCAAGAATATCAACGATGTTTCCAGTTAGTACTTTATAACATATTTGTGTATGTGGTAATACTGCTTTCGATTGATCAATATTACTACTATTTTTTGTACAAGCCAAGGCACAGTATTATACTACAATGAAATTTTGATTTGTAATAGTAATAGTAAAGATTTCATATTTAGTGATAACAATATTGCATCCTTTAGGATGTCTAACAATATAACAATGTAATAATAATACGGATTCATCGGCCTCGCTTACAAAATATATGTACAACTCTCACAATACGACTCGGAGATATCTTACGCCTAAGTGCAATATAGTTGGCTTTAATTTATATATAAAATACAATATATTGTGTAACACTGTACAAGGAAACACTATTGTACAAAATATTCAAGTCAAAATAAATACAAATATTTCACCAGTCGTACAGTTTTTCATTTCCAACATTAACAAGTATTATAGTTTCATCTTCTCTATATATTTCAAAAAGTAATAGGGTCATATAAGTATTTAAGTATTATGACAGAGGAATGTCGAATTTTGAACTATGATGGAATATTGTTAAATAGGAAAGCATTTTTGAATATTGACTCTATTGAACTCGGGCCTTCGTTGTAAAAAATTATCATGGACTAGCCATCATATTCGTTTCATATGGCATTAGTAATATCAAATAGTTACTTGTAAGTAAAGTTGAAATAGAGATTCAAAGTATTTTTAAATTAAATCAGATCTACATTAAGAAGAGAACGTATCATTTAAACAGAACAGTACTTTGAACATACAGCTATAGAATATTTTAACAAGAATAACGCTAATACCCGATTTGAGGGAATCTTAGACTCGTGTTTTGGAAAATTTTTGAATGGCCAATTTTTTTTAATCTGGACGTATCATGGTATTGTTTTAGAATTCCTAAATATATTTAAACTTCTATTTCATTAGGTTAAACATTGTTAAAGATGTTGACATGGACGCTTTGAAGTTGAAGAAGTTTCACTGGTCACATCACTTCCATTGCAACTGTCTCCACTTGAATTACTAAATTTACTCTGACCTGATCGAGTTGACATTGTAGAATTGGAACTACGAGAGCTCGGAGTTGGACTGGGAGAAACGACATCATTTGGAGGTCGTTCAACTTGATCATTGACCGTGCGGTTTGACCTTGGACGCTGGTTAGTCATTTGCAGTATCCGTGGATGAACGGCATCGACACAAGTCCTGTTATCCATGTTAAGAGTCTCTTCTTTTTCCAGCTTATAAATATTCCTGTATTTCATTAAAATAAAAATTAAACCTGTTGTTCATCATTCATTAATGTTTTTTATCAAACTATTTTGTCTTTGTAGTAGTGACTACTGTAACAATTTAATGAATTTGGATACAAACAATACTTACCTTCAACGCTATCAAATTGTCCAATCCTCTTTATCCCAAAACTAGTCTGCAATTGTAATTAATCTTTGATCAACTTTAGCTCTGAAATCTTCACAATTTTCGAACGCATCGAGTGAGGTTTCCCTCCTACTGAACCATAGGATTTTCTAAAAACGTGAATGGTTTTGGAAATGTTTGTGAAATTTTACCTGAAAGGTCTTGACGAATGGACAAAATACAAGACGAATCATTTTTTCAAAATAAAATAAATGACAAATAAATGGATGCACACGTGTTGACAGCATACATGTCAAATGTGGTAGTGATTGTTAAATCGATAAGTGCACACTAAGGATTTGTAAATATTAGATAAAAATTCCTTTTTTTGTAATAAATCGTTGGCATTATAGTTGATAATTACAACTAGATTCATTACGAACCCCTAACTAATTTTAAACACACATTAACTTTTGTTGATACGGTTACAATAACTGGAAAACATTGAATATTCGGCGAGGACTCGGGAAAAAAGTGCCAAAAAGATTAAAATTTTCAATTTTTTAATTTTTATTAGTAATGTCGTTGTTGTTGTCCACTCGGCGTCATCATAATTTCAAATTTTAATCAGTATTTAATCAGCCTTTTGGATAGTCATATAATTTAATGCTTCAAAATAGTCAAAAAAACGCAAGCAACAACCACAGGACAAAGATTTGATCTTTAGATCAAATTAAGTGATAACATATTAATTGACTAGTAGTCAGCGTAGACCGTCTTTCATACAAAAATGACTCAGCCACGGGAAGGACCAGAGTTGATATACCCTTACCTGAAATTCAGGTAACATATAATTCATTTTACAACTATTATTAGGTTGTACTAGCACCGTCATTAAACTGAAAAGTACTAATTTTTCAGGAAGGACTTTGGACGAGACTTTAAGATGATTGAGGACCATGGGAGGGCACATGTTAACATATTCCCAAATAAAAACTTAAAAAAGAAAGTACGTCGGCTAAGACTATGTGATAAACATGTTCAAGCAGTTCCAGCACCAGCTGAGACAGAGGTAATATACCAATTTTTTACTAATCAGTATTGTATCAGTACTTTATTTTGGACAGTGAAATAAGACCATTTCTTTTTTTAAAAAAAATTACAGATGAACACAATTAGAGCTGTATATCAAGACACTGGATTGTATCACGAAGAAGGAGGATGGCCAAAAGATGTAAACATAAACGAACCCGACATGGTGAGTCGTTACCGAAAAAAATTAGAAAAGGATGACCAGTACCAAACATCAATGTTAGAAATGACTGGAGTAATGGAAAAATTAATTAAACAAAATAATGCACTGGATATATATGGAGACTTACTTGCAGGTACGTTTTATCAAACCAAAAAATATCACTGTAAACCATAATTTTGATAAAGTGAGAGAATGTTAATTTATCAAGAGAGTAATTATTTTAGAACCCTGGGAAGATCCGGACACTCACAAACAACCACCATACGCACATGTCATTGAAGTCTACCGTGACCCCAGTGCAACCAAAAGACCAGTCAGTCGGATAACATGGGCTCCAGACAATGTGGGCAGAGTAGGGATTTGTCATTGTCCTCTGGAATTTGACAGTCGGATAAGACAGCAACCGACTGAAGCTTTTCTTTGGGATCTGGAAAATAGTAGTCGTCCAGAAGGACTTGTACGAGCTGGAACTCACATTGTTGACATGAGATATAATCCAAAAGATATGCATAAAATAATTGGGGGCTGCACTGATGGATCTGTAAATCTTAGATTAATATACACACACTCATTTAATAAATTGTCATTTATATGTTAAATCATTGATAATATATTGTAAAATTCATTCTTTTAGGTTTGCGTGTGGGATGCCAGAGTAGGGGCAAATCCAGTAGACCAGTCAGACTTTGACCATTCTCATGGTGACATTTGTACGGGTGTCATGTGGATAAATAGTAAAACTGGGACAGAGTTTTTCTCTGCTGGCCTAGATGGTCAGGTAAGTAAAACTTGATGCACTAATGAATTACTAGTCGCCTAAAGAATAAAAAGGATAATTTATTGTGAATTGTATTTATGACTGACAAAGATAATTTGGTGGGATGACCGTAAACTGTCTGAAGTCATTGAGTCAACATGGTTGGATCCGGAGAAAGGACAATGTCGAGCAGATCATGCATTGGGTGCTTCAGTTTTAGAATATGAACATACTCTTCCCACAAAGTTCATGGCAGGCACAGAAACAGGTTACAAAGTTACCATGTGTCCACACTATCTGGTCCATTGTTAAATTTTTTAAATGGAGAATCTGACAAGATATTTTAATGATGGGTCATAGGGGAAGTAATGATTATGATGCGGAAAGGGAAAACACCACAAGATAAATTGGTCCATGTCTACAGAGCTCATCATGGCCCAATCCGGGGACTTCAAAGAAATCCAACTTTTATCAAAAATTTTCTGACGGTCGGAGATCATACATGTAGAATATTTGCTGAAGACTGTAGAGAGTCTTCAATTCTTTGGACAGCTCCCAAAACTTCATTGTACTCACATGGTGCTTGGATCCCAACCAGAGCTTCCAGTTTCTGTTGTTGTAGACTGGATGGTAATGTTGACTTTTGGGATATGCTCATGGATCCTGTTAGACCACATTTGACTACAAGGGTAATTATCAACATTTGTATATTTTCACTTTCTCCTTTATAGCAACGATAAATTTATTAAATATATCTTGTAGATCTGTGATGACAGCTTGACAACATTAGCTCCAGCAGACTCGGGTAAATTTGTTGCAATTGGGACAGATCAGGGTTACATGAGTCTCGTCAAATTAGCAGAGTCCATGACGACCTCAGAGAAATCAGAAAAGTATACCCCCTTACTTTCTCCTGTCTATTTTAATTGTTGATACAATCTATTCAATCAGGGATTATTCAATCAATTGATATATTCAATTTACATAGACCCATGCTGGCCGCTGTCTTTGAGAGAGAATCTAGACGGGAGAAAGTTTTGGAAGCGAGGAATCGTGAAATCCGTCTTAGGAAAAGAGATAAGGAGAAAGTGGAAACGGAGAAAAAAAGAATTGACGAGGAAAGACAAAAACAGCGAGACGAAGCTATGGCTCAAGAGAAAGAGACAGGGAAAAAGATTCCCTTACCAGATGTGAGTACTACATGTAGTTAAATTACACAGTTGCTAGTTGTCCACACTTCTCATAAATTATTCCATGTAAAACAAAAATGTAATGAATCAATTACAGCTTTCTGGTGGCAAGAAATTTGATATTGTCTATGAAACCAAGACAGACCCTATTATTCAGGCTGAGAGAGAATTTTTCCAATCCCTGCGAATGGTACTATCATTGTTCGAATATATTATTCCAGCTGAAAAAACAGTATGATTGATGAATTATTTTTAATTATTAATAGGAAATGGAACAAGCTGGAGTTAATGCATTTCCAGACAAGAAAAATATCACAGCTGAGGAGGAAGGGAAACGTAAAATGTCCATTTCTAATCAATCTCTTGACATTACTGCGGCTGATTTGGCGGCTTTCAATTTTGATGATGATGAAGCTTTGAAAAATCAGAAAAGAAAGTCTACAGATAAAGAACATTCCCTAACGGGAGAACAAGCCCCACCACCTCAATCTGACACAGCGGACAATCCTGAAGGAGGAGGAAAAGATTCAGGAGAAGAATCAGGGGAGGGGGAGACTGGGACAGCTCCAACATCTCATGAAGGAAGTGAAAAAAGTACGAAATAATTACAAATAAAATAATATAGGATAATTCAAAAGTATGAAAATACACTGACACATTCAGATATTAAAATGAGTTATTATCTTCGAAATAAAATTAATTTGACATTCGATTACAAATACTTTCTGATTAAACGACACAAAAATCCGGTAATTTATTAAAGTTTGATAAACGTCAAAGAAGATATCAAAAAAAATATAGAAAAAAAATTGTTTTAAGGCATTTCTTCATCGTTCCCATTATTATCATTTTCATTCGGTGGTGGCACGTTAATTTCAATATTATAAGTAGACAATGCCCAATGTGGTGAAGGAGCAGGCAAGAAGGGGTTCGGATAATAAAATAGAAACTGTTGAAGAAGTCTAACATGGATTATTGACACGGGAGTCTTTCTCGTTTTCGAGTCGAGTGAAGGGTGGAGGACAGAGGTAAACTGTATTATTATATTATGCTACACAATTCAATGTCTGGGCTCGGTTCTTCCATTAGGACATATGATTCTGTGAGGGTAGAAAGTGTGTAGTCGATCCTATGAAAAAATAAGGGTGTAACACACACACCAGAGACGATATATAATATTATACCTCGTCCACACACACACACACACAGTGTAAAGAAAGGGAAAAAAGAGTGAAAGTCTTGTTCTTTTCTTTGTGCTGAATCGATCTAGAGACACTTAACCCTCAAGGACATGACTTTTCCATCGGGGGGACGATTTACTTGTAAATGTCTACAAATTGGAATTTTATTGACTTTCACATCACTTGATAATCTACATTTTCCTCTTCTCCATCCCCCATCCCCACCATTTCCCTTCCTTTCAAACTCACCATCCCCCACCGAATTTCTTTCTGTTATATCTACTGAACGAAGTACTGAGACCACCACAGCGTATACATCATCCTACAAATTAAGACACAAAAACTTCTTATGCTCCACATGTGTGACTGACAAGTGACGTTTGTTCGTGTCATTTCAATGAAAATAGAATTAAATATTAAAACCCCAACTTTTAATACCTCTTTGAGTGCTTACATAAATTTCAATAAAAAAATTGTATTCTTGTATCCAAATATTTAAGTTGCATAGTACACTGTATTAAAGAAATATTTTATGACTATGAAATTTTAACATTGACTAACTTTCACTTGACTTTCTCTTGATGCAGAGAAAGAGAACAAGAAGAGTCTTATCAAATCACGCAAAAAGTTATAATGCAATTCTGTAGTACTCGGACTACCTGGACTAAATGAGTCGTTTCATCATTCCCTATTATTAATAATGGCACCTCTTCACATCAGACCATAGTAATACCTCTTATGTACGTACAAGTCACAGCTTTACTATTTTATTCACTGCTTTTCCTTCTGGGGAAATTTAAAAAGAAAACAAAGTACGTAGGAGAAAGAGTCAACTATGAAATAAAAATCCAAGACGTTTCTCAGTTTTGGTAAGGAGAAAGGCGGCAGTTAACACTTAGGGAAGGATTAGAGGCATGTTAGACTTCCTTTGACTATGACCTCTTATCACTCTGTCTATGTCTCGGCATAAACTCGAAAGTTTTACACACCCCATTACATACATAATACCGTTAAAGCGCGAATGTGTGTATTGTATAATATTGTACAGCCCATCAAAAACTCTACAAAAATCCCCTCATGAGGGGGAGTGTAAAAAGACCGTCCCTCCGCTTTACCATTAGTAAAAAATGCAGAGTCATTGGAAAACATTAGAGAGAGAGAGAGGGAGAAAGTGTGTGTGAGAATAACGTGAGGGGCATTATGAATTCATTTTCTTCTCTTTTTCCCTTCCATACCATTTACTAATTGAATCTATGCAATGTAAGCAAACATGAATGTGAATACACAAAAGTTTAAGTGTTTGTAAGATAAAATTTTCGATCAATTTTACACACTAAAAACTCCTTATTTTCCCCTTATTTAAAATTGAAATTTTCAACTGCAGTCTTGACAATCCATTCAACCTCCTTTTTTACTTGACTATACACAATAGTTGTAGTCGTAATTTATGTGCATTAAAAATTGTCGTAACATTATAAAATCCCGTAACTTGGGTTTTACTATTTCAAATCAGAGAAAGCATAAAAAGTCAGCGACAGACCCCATGGAAAGTTACTTTACACCCACCACTTCCTCCTCCTCCTCATACTGTATATTTTCAAACACTGAGGTTTTCTCAAACCAACAGTCCACAGAATTTTTGAGTCCTTTCCTTCTCTCGGACAAACTCTGGTCTCAAAAAGCATTCATCTTTATAATCTATTACTATTAGGTACATAAACTTTCTAAATGTTCACACACAAGAGAAAGGAAGGAGAAAGTGTGACCAGGAGAGTTTAGTGGGGACCACCAGCATGGATTTATACTGTCCGCGTGTCAACCGACCAAAAAATAAATTATACATACCCATAACATGTATCCAATGTCCTACCTACTTTCTCCCTTTTCTCTTTCTATATATGTAATATACTATTACAAATAATATCAATTCTCTCACCATTTCGTTTTTAGTTTACATTCTCTCCCCTCCTCTCTCTCTCACACACACACACTTGGCTTCATATTCGACTGTGGGGTTGGATGTCTGGGAACGTCGGGTGTACATGTAAAAATGTGAGAAAGTTGACCAAATGGGCGATTAAAATGAGTAATTTATCTCAGCTGGTGGCATCACCAACGCTTTCCGCTCTCCCTCCACTATCTCATCCAATATCAAACGGCGAGTCAGGGTGTGTGTGTGTGAGTGTACGTGTGTGTGTGTGGTAGAGGTGGGAAGACAACCATCCATGCTTTCTCTTATTACTATTAGCCCCTCCACATATCCTCATTGTCTATACGCAAATAATAGGGATACATATAGAAGGTAGGATTCGTACATGAAAAAACCAGGATAACATCTACAAGATATGATATATAGAGTGGAGGAGGAGGAAGAGGAGGAAGCGAACTGGGTGAAATATACATTATATACACGAGGGGGAGGAAATACTCTAGCATTTTCGTTTTGTTTGTTTTAAATTGAATTGGAGGAGAAGAAGAAATTGAAATTTTTTCCCCCTTCCACCAATCCACCTCCCTCTTGTCTACACGAGTTTTATATATTGTTCTCCTCCCTTCTCCCACCACACACTCACTCTTCCCTTGGATCGTTTGGTGTGGAGCTCACCTAATAAAAATGTCTCTTCCTTTTGTTCCATGGATCGACTCCATATGGTTTTCAGCTACGTATTGTATAAAGGGGAAAGAATTCAGTGAAAAGTTTGTGGTAAAATTTGACATTGTCTCTGCATTTCTCGGAGGAGGAAAGAGCAGAGAGAGAGAAGAGAGAGAGAGAGTATGAGAAAAATAATCGTGGGAGTTCCCCCTTTAGCGGCTTTCGTGTTAACAAGCGATATCTGAAAATTCCGACGCTCCACTGGGCATTGGATGGAGCAAAAAAAAATATGATAAGACGGGAAAAATAGAATCCTTCATATTTGCTGACTCGACTTTCACTTACCGTTGTCCTTACCTTTCCAGAAATCTTTCTCTCCTTCCCAACTCCCACTCAATACCTCCACAGTTCTTGGTTAGGAAACAAAGTCTTTTCATTCACGCTTTGTTGTATGGATTTAATCCTCAGCTAAATACACACAGAGAATAGTTGGTATATGCACAGCTGACAAAATAATCCTAGTCTACCCTAAAATAGCTCCATTGTGAGAATACTCAATTAAAATAGTAAATATTGTCTTATACCGTGATTCTAATAAAACCCGAGACAGTACAACTTTTTAGTAAAATCTGGTTTGTCTTCCCCAATCCGTGACAATGGAAAAGAAAGATATAGTCCATACAGCTTGGAGGGCCTTCATCGGATCCTTTACGGTATCCAAATTCTGAAATAGAAACTGTGTTATGGAAATAAACCAGGTTTTGAACCAACAAAATGATGATTTATGTCCAGGTTAAAACCCACTAATCGCTGTTCACACTAAATCTTATGCCACATATATTTTACTTGTGTCTCTGTGTGGTAATAGAATTTTACCACACAATTCTTCCTACGTTGAAGGTAGCGGGCCAGAAGTGAGTGAAGAGACATCATAAAAGATAACTGAGCCCAATATTGTACATCACACACACACACCACAAGCAAACGGATAGAGTGAGAATGGGAAAGCATTTTGAGGGAAAGTAAGACAGACTGAATACCAGCAGACAATGTGTGTACACGATTGTAAGTGGGAGAAAGTGTGTAGCCATTTAATCTAACATAACATTGGGAAAGATGGACGAGGATGAGGAGGAGGCTGAGGCTGGGTCCAATAAATTATGTAACATTAGAAAGTTAGTTTCAGAAACAGAACCGTGGACAAGTCCATTTATTTCCCAAGAGCATTCTCCAGACGTCAGAATAATGTGGGATTCCAGAGAGGCTTATTGTGGAAAGAACTGGGGATTCCTCCTGGAGACACTCAAGACAACCAAGAAAAGAACAGCAACTTGTTCCTCTCTCTTTCTCCACACACACACGCACAATGGCCTCCACACAGGTAGCTTTTGTAAACAGGAAGCGAAAGGAAGACTCACGTCTGAGGTAAGTTAAGTTTGTTAGATTCAAAGAAAGAGGAGAGGACGTATTCTGAATTTATTTACTGGGATTTGAGGAGATCTCAAGAGGAAGAACCAACACTGCATAGAGCCGTTGACACAATATGGCAGGGCAATTTGGACAAGGACACACACGCACACACACGAAATACTGTAGTGGAATTGGTCATGTGGCTTTTTTCGACGATTCCGTCGAAAGAAAACCATAGCCCTCTCTGTAAATTTCTCTCTATCCTGCAATGTAAACAATAAGTTTGATTTTCTATAGTATATTGAATACCTTGAACGTCTCCCTCAAGCACACAGACACATAAAATGGAGCTTGCATGCCCAATACCTCATTCCACATTCGGTGATCACAAGCTTCATTTCGGAACACTTTAGCAATCCAGGAGGAGAAGAAGCAGCAGCAGCAAAAAGTTTGAGCACAAACAAATTGGTTTTTTTACTCCTTTCTCTCCCTTTTATATTTGTCCAAGTGCACTTATTCCCATTCTACTTCCCTCTCCTCGTCGCTTTGTGAGGACACAATCCCTTTGACTCAGCACAAAGAAGAGGGAGAGGGGGAGAGTTGACCAAGCAAATTTTTTGAACAAACATTCGCACACAGTTCAACTCCCAGGGCTACATACAAAATGAAGCAGAGAGAAGAAAAGAAAGGGACCCTTTTTGAAAACGCTGTTTTGTCAAATTTTATTCCAAATCTACTTTTAACATCCATGAAATTGGTGTAAATTAAGTCTACATTAAAAATATATTATTAGATGTACATCAAAGTTGTTTTCAAACATTTTTGATGCTTGTATTGAATTATTCAATTCGAATCATGGTATTTTATGAGGGTCAGATCGGACAGAACAGAATAGAAAAGATTCTTAGTAGAGTACATTTCTATTAATTTGTAAAGGAAACGGGGGGAGTGCATTCGAGTGAGCAGGAGGAAGAGGGTGAAGTAGAAGATGAGTACAAAAAAAGATGAATGAGGTTTCGGCAAGGAGGGTTTGGAGAAAAGATTTCAGGATATCAATACTGCATCATGGGGGAGAGAAATACTTGTATTTCTTCTCAATATGATAGGATAGTGGACAAGGGTCACGGCAGAAATCAGCATGAGAATCTCTGCAGTAATAGTAGCAGAGAGGGATAGTGTCTGTATATATAAGACATTTCTACGTCGAGAAACTTTGTAACGACTTGACTGCACACGTTATACCACCAGCATTGTACATATAACAGAGTACCATGGATTATGTAGAAGGGAATCTGGTTCTGGTGTGTATTACACAGGATGACGTTATGGACTGTCGTAAAACCAAAAGTATTATTTGTACCAACTTTTCCACACACACGATTGCACTTGCACCATCAGCCAACACACAAAAGTTTCAGCTGGTGAAACTCGGGTGAAAGTTTTTTGAAATGCATCCGCATCGGCATCGTGCCACAGAAGCAGAGAAGAACACGGTTTGTGCAGAAGGTGGAATACTTAAGTGCATTCAAAAGATACTGTGTGTGTGTAAAAGAGAGAGAGAGAGAGACCTTGAGTGAGATCAATCTAAAATCTACTGCATCCTCACCCATACACTCTCTCACATACACGGAGCAATAATCCAAAAGCAGGACAGGATCATCAGATAAGGGAAGTGGGAAGAGAGAGAAAGAGAGAGAGAAATGTGAACCGTTTTGGGTTCCCTCGGATTTGTACCATTACAGACTAGGATCTCTGTCATCAATCTTTCGCTTTTCTACAACTCTGTCTTCCTCCCCTGCATTATACAACAGCCCCCCCCCCCATACTCTCCTTCTCCTTCTCTCTTTATGTACAAATGTGGATGTTGAATTTTTTTCCCTCTCCCTCCCTCTCTCTCACTTTCCACGCTTTTCTTCTTTCCCTCGCGTTCCTACAGTCTCCTCAACTCTCCTTCCACCGTCATCCATCCAAACGAACCCTCTCATCATCATCCACCGTCGCTCAGCTTCCTTTCTCCATCTTCTACTTTCCCTCACTTTCTCGACTTCTTAACAGACTCCCACTGACTCGCGAACGATCTTCCCGAGCCAAAGAGCCACAACAAAGTGCCTCTTCTCCCCACAACACAAGTAGTGTATCAAATGTGTACTATGGTCTACCACCTACAACCTCACAAACACAAAAATTCCTTACATGCATACACGATACATAAATAAATTTATTGGCACAAGTCAACCCTGGTACATTTGGAGAAAGTGTATCCAAATCCCATTCTTACATCATCCCAGCTGACATTTATACGTTCTCACATCCTTGGCACTGCACACACGGGAATTTTTTCGGAGGAATCCTTACTTGTGATGATATCTGTGTTATTATAATATGTACATCATCTCCTGCTTATCTTCCCGTCTTTTGAGAAAGGGAGAGGGTGTGTTCCTAGAAAGCGACCGACCCCATGCTCTTGGTGATTTCCCCTCCTCTTCATCTCCTCCTCCTCCATGGCACCCCAACCATATCAACCTTCCATTCGTTGACATTTCCGTACACATGAATTACTTGAGCACCCCCTCCACACACACACACATGACACACCCTCTACTTAAGATATCATACAAATCTAGTCGAGCAGAAATTCCCAACTTTTTAATATACAGAGTCCTCCAAGGTTTTTCTACTTTATTATTCCCACTTTTCCAAGGAGGAGCAGGAGGAGAGGAAGAAGAAGGGAAGGAAGAAAATGGGATATCGAGTCGACAGAAATTTATGAGAGCCATCATGACGTAAAATGATTGGTCATATTCTCCCCTCATTTTCTTTCCCTTTTCTCCTTCGCCACTAAACTTTACAACATTTACATTAACATAATTTATTCAATATTTGGTTCCCCCAAATTTTCTCCTCCTCCTCATTTCTACATGGACTCTACATCATGATAATATTTATTTTAGTATTTCAAACAAAAAAATTTCTTTCCACACACACACGTTCTCCTTTCATTATAATTAAATAATCATTTTTTGGCCGGGACGGCCACGGCGTTTTGGTTTACTCTGGAGATGTAATTTTAAAGTTTCATACGAGCCAAGGAGTATAGTGGGTGGGAGTTGATTGGAGAAGTGGGCAGGTAGGTTGAATTTGAATAATTAAACTTACCTTTCTCTCCTTCTCTCTCTCCCCACTGTCAATTTTAATTCAAGTCTGTGATGCAGAGGAGAAAATTTATTTTGTTCCAACGACGCTATGAAGCTAACCACCATGTTTAGTCTCATATCTATGACATAACAACTTGTTAAATCTCAAGTTAACTACTCCTTCAAGTTAACAAAGAAAGAGAGAGAAAGAGAGGAATTTAGGTTGAGTATAAATATTTAAATGGAAGATTGAGTTCACAAGAGGATGCTATATCCATGAGGGAGGTTTCTTGTGGTCCACAGTACAAAGAACCACAGGCTTTCCATAATAGAGAGAAAGAGGGAGAGAGATTTTGCATGAGGAAAAAGCATCACTTGCGGTGAATAGGAAAAAGACGTGAGTTCAAGTTGTGGAGTTTTGACTAACAAAGAGAAAGTCAGAGGGAAAGAAGAGAGGGTTTGGTTGAACCCTTTTCTAAAGGAAAAGTTGAAGAGAGAGGGAGAGAAAAGTAAAAGTGGGAAGAGATTGAATGTGTGTTGATGTAAGTGGAAAGGCTGGAGAGAGAGAGAGAGAGAGTACCAACAAAACAGTCAATTTGAAGTTGGCTGATTGAGGAAATATTGAGGTATTGTGGACGCTCTTGAATCTTCACCCCGACACACACACACACACGCGCAACATCCACAGTAGTAAAACTTCTTCCTGTCAACTCAGAGTGAAGCACATATTTTCTGACAAACTTATGACAACAGAGAAAGCTAGAGAAAGGTTCAACTTACTCAAAGGTTCAAAACTGACAATGTGAACTGCACCGTACATACACACGCGTACGTACAGTAATAATATACATGAGATAAGATGAAACCTACCCACCACACCCGCCACCATCCACCACAACAACAAATGGGAGAGAGGGAGAGATGATTCTCCGGCTCCCGTTCCAGTTGTGGCTGACACCAAAGTCACTTTTCTCCGCTACTGTAGGATCCAGGAGTTCTAAACTCAGCTTTAGGATGCTGTAAAAAATTGTTTGGGTTCCAATTACAGCGGTGGGAGGATCTGGTGTCCGTACACCGTCAACACGACATAATTGCATTGACTACTTTCCCCTGCTATTATAGAGCTTAGTGCATCCGGGCATTGAGAAAGAGAGAAAAGTGTTTGGGTGGGGATCACAGGTGAATTTATTGAACATCTTGGAAAGCCGGATTGAGTCAAGAAGAGAGAGAGAGAATATTTTTATTTGTCTCTCTTTCCTTGTGTGTGCTCACCCTCCTCCTCGATCTGGCAAGAATCTGGATGAGAATTTTGTAGTACGTGAAAAACGCAATCAAGCCGCTATTCTCTGGGAAGAATTGACTCATCTTTTGATCCTATTAGGTAGTCTCATTTGAACTCCACTTCCACTATTGTCCAACAATCTTGAACAATTGTGGTGGCATTGTAAGAGAGAGAGAAAGTTTGTGGGGAAAGTATAAACGAGAGAGGGGTACGTAAATTTTAAAAATTTGGGAAGAAAGCGGAAATAAAATGCAGAATTCATGCAGAAACTCATCCTTTACGCCTTTATCCACCTCTTCAAAGTATTTGTAAAGCAGGATTTCAAACTAAAGTTTCTCTCTCTGTGACCTGACCTTGTACATGATCCCTTGTGTGCGTATCCCTACGCGTGGAGTGTGTGTGTGGAGACAGCTAAAGAGGAACTATGAAAGGTTTGGATGTATTTCTTTCTTTCACATTGTCTCTTTCTTCATGGTAGGATTCATCCGAACAAAATCAAGGCTTTGTCTTCCTCTCTCTTCTTCCCATGTTTCTCCTTAGTGGCTGCCCATTGTTCACTCTCCTTTCCTTTGTTTCCATTTTGATTCCATTTCATAGAAAATGAAGAAGGGAGGAAGGTGGTTTCGGGAAGGACTATGCCACTAGGTGATTTTCCAGCTCATGAATCATCCGTCCGCAAAAATCTTGAGTAAGAAAATAAGGTTCAAGGAAAAAAAATGTATTTCTTTGGAGTAGTCGAGCCATGTCCAAAAAATATAATAAAATAATACAGTATTCTCATATTCTTATAATATATTTCTCTCTCTTCCTCCCTTTGTCTTCTACCACATGATGGATGATGACTGTGACGGTATGGAGGGAGGAGGAACGAACAGTTCAGTCGGTGACACATTCATGTATTTCCGCACACACACGCACACAGTCACAAAAGTGGAAGAGAAATTGAAAAAATATAAAGAAATTCTTCTCATTCCAAACACACACACACACTTTTTATACGTTTGTACGAAAAAAGGATGGAAAAACAAAAAAAAAATTTGTGGAGGAGACCCGAATGGATTTTTCATGTATGAATTTTGATGGACGTACCAAAATGCCAAGAAAAACTCTTTGGATCGTCCCTATTCTTTTCCTTTATGTCTATATAATTTATTTAATAAGTATATTATGATATGGTCACGGGTATGAGGGCAAAAGACGTTTGTCTAATGCATGGTGGTGGTGTGTGTGCGTGTGTGTGTAAAAGGGTATTTGCCTTGTCTCTCTTCATCTTCCGCCAGAGTCAAGGAGGGAGGAGGGAGGAGGAGGAAGAGTTGAGAATCGACAAACAGAGTTTTGTGTTTAATATGAAATATACTATTTATATAACGGGAGACGGGGAAAAGGTCTTAAGTTTATTTCAAGGGAATACCACAAAAAGATGAAGAGCTTTGTCTTTAAATGTCATGATATTTTCCTTGAGTTCCCTTCCCTTCCCCTCTGCTCTTCACTTCTCTCCCTCTCCCTCTCACATCCCGTGACGGTTGAGACTCATTTTTCCCCTTTCCCTCTTTCCCTCCTTTTTTTTTACAGTGAAGCTTTTGATCCCTCACAATGCGAAAATGAAAGTTGCTTATTTGTCATTTTTGTGACATTGAATTGAACTCGACTGGGCTTCCAACTGCCTCTTTAATTCATCATTTCTCCTCAAAACCTCTCTACTCTTTTTCTCTATCTTGAAATTACTAACCTTAAGGAGTCGGGAGTGTGAGAGTTGTTGGGAGAGAGAAAGCCGGCCTTTCCCTGTCTGCCTCCCTCTCTCCTTATATATTTTTCTCCGTTTCAGTCGACTAGGCACGAGACAATAATTGATTCTTCACTCAGTGAACGGTGAAGCTTGGAGCATCAAAACTATTCAGGCTGAATAGAGAAAGTAAGAAAGAAAGGGAAAAGAAAGTCTGAAACTCTTTTTTTCTTTCTCTCTGGCTCACAACCCACTTATATACTTACTCAATTTTATATAATCTTTACACAAACAAAGTGTGACTGTGTGTGTGGATGAGGAGATATAGAGAAATTGATACAATGATTGCAATGCCAAAACACACACACATCACAATACATGAGAAACACACATTCACTTTCTCTCTCTTCTTCAACAACTCGGAATGAAGTGGCTCCTTCCTCCCATGTGAAATGAATGGCACTCCTTTTTCCCTCTCCACTCAATTTCTTCAATGCTACTGGATCTGTATTTCACTGAGTGAGAGTGTGTGTGCCTGTTCTGATCACGATAAACATAACAAAAACATACAGAGAGAGAGAAAGGGAGCAAGTTTTCTTGGCCGGAAAACTCTTGTTTGAAATGAGGCAGAAAAATTGTTTTCACCTCCGGAGAAGGAGGAAGGAAGAAACGGTGGAGATCGCTGTACTGAGCAAATAATCCAATGATGTACAAAAAAATGATCATTTTTATAGTAATATCTTGGACACACGCTTTCCAGAGTAATGGCCAAGTTTTCATGGAAGCTCACATGCGGAGAGATGCAATTTGTGATTGAAACAAATTAAATATTGTAGTTAATAGTACAGCTGTCAATTTGAACGTTTTTTTGTATTAGCTACACCACGACTTGTATTCAGTTTTGAGGAAAAAAGAACTTGTTTAGATGTGCAGATTTTGATTTTTAATTCAATTATATGACACGAAATAGAAGAAAAGTGTTTTCACACTGTAAACATTAACCAGTAAACAAAATTCAAGAGAGAATAATGTGTAATTGTGGGAATGTGTGGGACAAAACGGAAAGAACAATTTGACTCGGAAAAGTACTAGAGAACTGCTGAGTCTTGTGTCATTTGAAGTGAATTGCAATTTTAATATCACTCCTCTCACTCCTCAACAGAGAGTGTCAAAAACCTTGAAATGGCCTAATAAAAATAAAAGTTGTGTATGTTTACGGATGCGTGTGTGGAGTGGAGTGTCACAAGACCTTCTCAGTTTTATCTTCACTGTTCCAACACAATAATAAAGAGTTTCTACATGGCCGGACATCCCTCCACCCAAAAGACACACACAAGGCTCACGCTCAACGTGTACATTTACACACACGCAAAGCATTGACTTGAGAGAGAATGGAGGGGAGACCATTTGGACTGCCATTAGTGAAGAAATGAGAATTCCCTCGTCACATGACATTTGAAAAAAGGTGAGATTATTTTGCTGACCCCTTGAGATAACTTTATTGTTAAATTGGTGAGGGCGTGTTTTTTTCTCTCTTCTTTCTTCCTCTCTCTCTCCTCCTTTCACCAAGAATGTCTTGGGATGAGAGTAAAGTGGAGGTCTCGGGAGTCTTCTGGAGTCTCCATTAAGGATGGACCTCCCAAGGATTCAAACAGAGCTCCCTTGAGATTTTCCACACTTGCTATAAAAAGCTCAGTTGAAAAGAAATTTCCTTCCTCTCCTCTCCCTCTCCTCTCCGTCATTCCTTTATGACTCGCCCTCTTCTCCTCTCTTCTTCTCCAGAAGAGAGAAGACCTTCTTAAAGTTAAGAAAGAAGACCCTCCACTTCTCCCCCATGCTATGCAATGCTATTCTATTGTAGCCATCTACATTTCTTTCTTTTTTTTCTCTCCCCACTTTCTCCCTCCCTTTCTCTGTGTCCCCTCATAAAGTGTAAGGAAGTCAACGAAGTTGGATGCAATGGCACTGTGAATGCTATTAATGTGAATAACCGGATGTGCGCGATACTTTCCCCGTGATTCCCTCCGTCCTTCTGCTCCCTCCACTTTATCTTGTACGAGGAGGAGACAGAACACACACACATCCACAGATTCCCTCGTCCTTGTGTGTGTTAACGTACACACATAACGTATACACACGATACAAAGAATTACAGAAAAAATCGTATCATTTTGACTGTACGAGACAGAAGCAGAAGGAGGAGGATATTAAGAAGAGAAAAGAGTAGAATAAACTGTACACTTTAGTTCATAAAGTCAACATTTCTGGTTGGAGGACACACACACATTCTGTGTTGTGTAATTGTGTTCCAGGAGAAATTGTTGGATGCAAGTATTTGTTAAATACCCTTTGGGTTCCATGTCGACAGATATTTGTGGAATGATCATGCCATGCTGGAATCCCCTCCACTTGTCATCTCGGAATGGCAACTAGTCCTTCCCAGTACAAACAGTCTCGGATTTTGTTGTGTAATATGAGAGAGGAGAGGTTTTTGTGGGGGAATTCTTATGATCACTTTTGTGGCATCATAATATACAGGCTGGGCCAGAGTAGAGGACACAACTTTTGTGTCGAATAACTTTTGTAGTCTTTGGAATTTGTTTATAAAATTGATATCTCTGTGTAGCCAAGGAGCTCGGAAATTGAACCAGTTTTGGTCCCATTCAAATCCGTTGAAGGGCTGACCTGCAGCCCGGGTTGAAAAATGGTGAAAATTCGGCAAATATTTTTCTTTGGTTTTTTGGATGTCTGAAGTGATTACGACAACATCCGCTGACCAAAAATGTTGTCAAGACCATCCCCATGTAGCCAATTAGTTGCTGGTCACTCTCAATGGCCATTCACATTTTTATCCTGTCATGCTCG